>PVKC010016575.1:0-20039 GCA_004027635.1 Crocidura indochinensis
TTTTTTGGTTTTTGGGCCACACCCGGTGACGCTCAGGGGTTATTCCTGGCTATGCGCTCAGAAGTCGCTCCTGGCTTGAGGGACCATATGGGAAACCGGGGGATCGAGCCGCAGTCCGTCCTAGGCAAGTGCAGGCAAGGCAGGCACCTTACCTCCAGCGCCACCACCCGGCCCCTGTTTTAGCTATTTTTAATCTCAAATTCAATTCCACATGAATTTGTAACTCTTTTTTAGCTGCCAACTTAATAGTAAGAAGTAAACCAGCTTTACTGGCAAACTTCCATTTATCTAAGGGAACACAATGGTCTCGAAGAATTTAGCTCTGAAAACACATGTCTTTGCTATTGTTAGACCCATCACCAAGAAAGTGCCAGAATTTCCCAGGTGCACTATTTACATTCCTCTTCAAAATAGGCATTTGTGTCTGGACCCCTGACTAAATTGTAGGCTACCTTAAAAGCAGGAAATATTTTCTTTCTCAATTTAGCTAGTCCCTAGAGTACTCTGACACTATCATTAGTAGTCAATAAATACTCTTACGCTATTGAATGCTTTTATTCATGCCCAAGGCCCAAGTGTTTTTTCTACAAAGCAATTTATGAATGCCAGACACCAGATGCTTCAAGTGTGCCAAGTATTATGATTAGATATTGATGATATGCAGATAAAAAATGTTCCAAACAAAAGCATCAGATGTGTATTGTTTCTCTAAATTTCAAATGAAAAGGTAAAGCTAGGGGAAAAAATAAGCCTAACTACCTGAAACTTGAATAAAAAGAGAATGATCAGCCATTCTTCTGAGCTTTATAAGGCAACTTGTTATCAGAATTGTCTATAATTATTTTATTCCCATTTATGTCACATTCCAGGCAAGTAATGTTCAATTTCACTAAGCAAACATATGTAGAGAGGTGATATTTATAGAATAATTATATTTAACCAGAAAACTTAAAATCATAGCTTCAAACACTATATCATTAACCTTAAATATATATTGGAATAGTATTTGGTTATAAAAATTTTATTTGTGAATGTAAGAGGTGAAGGAATAAGACTTGAGTATATATACATATATTATATATTCTGTCTTTCAACATCTACTGATTCAAAAATAACTAAAGTGACTGAATGCATGTATCTTGTTGTGGACTCTAGTATTATTTTTCAAATGAGGAAACTCAACCTCAAGTGAAGAGTCCCGGATATAAGAGTCCCATATATTTCTCAAACTGTTTTAATTCCCAACGTGTAGTACCTCTTATGTTCCCCAGTCAATTTAGTTTTGGACATTTTTATGGGCTTTTTATTATCTTTGCCTTAGTAAAGGAAAGGCAAAGCTTTCAATATAACATTTAGAGTATCTGCCACCAAAGTCAAGAGATTAAAAATCAGTGTGAATCTTAAAGGTTCTATTATAAGGATTTTTGAATATTTCTAGTGTGGAAGAAGTTGGGTTTTCTCAGTCTTACTCAGCACCTAAATATAATTTCAACACTGCCAGTTCCTTTTATAATCCTACAGTGTACTCAAAAGTCTTCAGAATGCATCAGTAGTTGCTTATGACATATAAGATCCTTTAAGAAATGGTCTCCATCTAGATGTCTAGTCTGCTTTTACCCCTCTTCTTTATCCATCATAGACATCAATAGTTTCCTCAATCTATTTTTCACATTTTTCACATTCTTTGTCCTCATGCAGGACTTATTTACTTTACCTTTAAAAATTGGGGGGGGGGGGTTGGGCTACATCCAGCAGCACTCAGGGGACCATCGGGTTCTGGGATCAAACTTGGGTCTGCTATGTGCAAGGCAAATGCCCTCCCCATTGTGCTATCACTCTGGGCTTATTATTTTAAAAATGTTTACTGAATCACTATAAAGTACAATTTGCTCATATTCAGTCATACAATGTTCACTTTCCCTTGCCTGCCTCTATATCAAACTCCTCTATTATCTCTCCTCTCTTTTTCTCTCTCTTTTTCTCCCTCACATCTCTCTCCTCCTACCACTATTTTTCTACTCGTTCTCTCTTTTCCTCTTAAACGCTGTGGCTTGAAATAGTGTATATCACTTTATCATCTTTCAGGCCCCAGTTTTTGTCCAGAGTGATCATTTCCAAATCCATTGTCATAGTGGTGCTTTTTTCTGCCCTAACTATACTCCCCTGCTATTTGTAGCAAGCTTCCTACCATGAACTGGTCCTCCCAGCTCTTTCTATATTATCTTTGGGTATTAGTACCATACTATCCTTTTCTTCATATCCTACAAATGAGTGTGATCATTCTACGTCTATCCGTTCCTCTCTGATTCATTTTGCTCGGCACAATATTCTCCATACCCATCTATGTATAAGCATATTTCATGACTCTATTTTTCCTAACAGCTACATAGCATTCCATTGTGTAGATAAGGCAAAGTTTCTTTATCCATTCATCTGTTCTCAGGCACTTGGATTGTTTCCAGATTCTGGCGATTGTGAATAGTACTGCCATGAACACAGGAGTGTAGATTTCTACATTGTGTTTTTATGCCTCTTTGAGTATATTCCTATGAGGTACTGACGGTCAAAGGAAAGTCCAATTTCTAGCTTTTAGAGGAATATCCATATTGTTTTCCAAAAAGCTAGACCAGTTGACATTCCCTTCAGGAGTGAATGAGGATGCCTTTCTCTCCGCATCTGCACCAGTACTCGTTGCTCTTGTTTTTGTTTGTTTCTTTTTTGATATATGCCTATCTCTGTCAGCCTGTGTTATTTTATACAATGCTTCTCTATTTTACGCAATAAAGAGATTATTTCACTTTACTGAGCACACAAAGAGTGATAGGTATTCTGTTAAACGAGTCTGATGAACTTTGGTCAGACCAAATAAACTGATCCCTGACTTTCTAGAACTTAACACTTCAGCGAAATTCAGTAATTAGTTGCTGAATGAAATGACATTCATGTCATGGCTGCTTACGTGTTTCTATACATGAATTTCCATGTCTACTGTGTTCAACATGTGAAACTCTCACCTCTATTATGACCCAATTTCAATTTGTCTTTAACCACCAGTCTTACCTCATGTTCCTATGCTTTGTAGTCCCATCCACACAGATCTTTAAAAAATTAAAATGTTTATTACTCCTGTTCTACTTAACATATCATCTTTCTGGATTTCTTTTGCCTACAGCACAGTTCTATTGCTAACCAAGATATAATGCATAATAACACACCACCTACTTTCATGACTCTATTTTGTCATTTCAGACTATTTATTCCTTCACCTGTGTTCCTACCTCTCCAACAGAAACACTTCTGACCCTGCAATAATACAGCAACCAATAGTAGAGACCCCCTCTCCCCCACCATTCTTACCTCTGCTTATCTAATCATTACTGCTCATTTGTCTATGGTTACAACAATTTGTTTAGCTCTCGCTTTCTAACAATTTATTCTAATTTTAATTTTGGAGGGCATTTCTGCTCACTTGTTCATGTTTCATAAATCCCTGATATAGTCCCTGATCTTCAGGGATTCAGTTCTACTTAACCCTAGTCTATGTGTCAACTTTCATTTTTACTGATCCTTGATATAGGTCCTGGGCTCACGTCATCCAGAGGATGTGCTTTGTTATGAGTAGATTCTTGGTCAAGGTTGCTTCCTTTTTGACCATCTCCACTGATGAAATGTTGTTATAACCATGGTTCCACATCTTTTTGTTTGTTTGTTTGTTTGTTTGTTTTTGTTTCTGTGGGGTCACACCCGGCAGCACTCAGGGGTTACTCCTGGCTCTACACTCAGAAATCGCTCCTGGCAGGCTTGGGGACCAGGTGGGATGCCAGGATTCGAACCACCGACCTTCTGCATACAAGGCAAATGCCTTATCTCCATGCTATCTCTTTGACTCCATGGTTCACATCTTAACAAAATCTCTTTTCTTATTCCTTTGCTCCCTTGCCAGAAATGACAGAAAATTCTCTTCACTCAGACCTGCATGGCATTTTATAGAGAAATGGGACACAACATATTTTGTTCTTTTCTGTTGTATTGGTGTATTTTGTTCTCTTTTACTGGAGACTATCAAGTTAAATTATGAGACAACTTAAAAGTGATTCTTCTTGTTTTCTTTAATGCACACGTTTTCCTATTTAAATTGTAATGCTTGATCACGACACAAAAACAATTTGTGTCTTTGTCTATTTCCTATTCCATAACATCTGGTCTTTCTTAACATTCACATACCATATGCTAATTACTAGTATAACTTAATGCTGATAATATAGGCAGTGCTCAATAAATGTCTTACAAGAACAGATAAATCTAACACCTTTAAAATGTTCCTTTGATAGATGAGCTAGAAATCATAATCTCTTTTGCTTTTAGTTAGTAGAGTCTTAAATATAGTGTCTCTCTAATTTTCCATGGTGCAGGATTCATCTCCATGACTACATTGAAATGAAATATTATGCTGATTGGGTCCTTCTAATTGGATAATAGTTTCTTGAAGAAATATATTGGTGTCTTCTTCATTATTCCCCTTGGTTAAAGCAGTTCAGAATATGTAATGATTAATAATAAATGTTCATTAGTGACTTGATAAGCTAATTATTGATCTGGGTAGAAACATAAAACCTCAAGTAGAATTTTTTCTTGTTCAAGAACATGCCAAAAGGGCTTTGTGTTTTTATCGTACCTTTGTGCAGTGTCAGAATCAAAGTCTAGTATCATGTATGCAAGATATGTGCTTTGCCACTGAACCACAGTCCAGCTCTATAAATAATATTTTTATTTTGCATATTATGCTAATTGATTAAGGATTTAGGGATATTTAGACCAAAATATAAACTTGGAGTTAAAGAAAGTAGATTCCTGAGAATCTACTAACGTTGGGATGATCCTCTTCCAAAATACATAATTGTATGTATACATGTATATTTATAGATATCATATACATCTTAAATATCTATAGACTATTTAAGTCAGTCAAGTCTGTCCTTAAAATAATCTTCAGATTGAAAACCTTTCTCTAACCCTTACTTTAAAGATAGAGAAAAGTCAAGTTACTCTCCTCACATTATAAACCTTCTAACCCTCCAGACAGTTGCTCTTTCCTCTGTATGCATTAAAGCACATAGAAATGTTTAGCGCTATTTAAACTCTAAGTACGATATTGCTATTTCAATATTATTTTAAAATTTGCATACCGGCATGTTTAAAAACAGTTATGCTTATGTTATTTTATACTGACAAAATGTCTGAGAAGTTCAAGAAGTCCAAGACCCAACATAATGATTCCAAAATTTTAATATTTTACTCTTACAGTAAATACTGAATTCAATACAATGTGCTGCAGGTATTGACTGCTTTTTCTGTGTTGAGCTCTGGGCTTAAGTGCTAAAAGTACAGAGATGAATAATGCATGTAAAAGAACAAAGCCAGATACTTCACCTGTCACTAGAGAGAAGGGGTATGTGGAAATCATTAAGGGTCTAGCATAAGGCCTGATAACTAATGATCACTTATTTAAAAGATTATTAGAGGTGGTACATGCTTTTTTGGTGACGTTGGGCTCAACCCAGCAGGGCTCAGGGTTTACTCCTGGTTCTCTGCTCAACGATCATTCCTGATGGGGTTGGGAAATTATACAGAATGCTAAGGATCAAACCCATGTAGAAGACTAGTGCCCTCCCTACCTTCTGTACTATTTTTCAGTTCCTGTTGGAGTAGATACTTTTAAAGAGTAAAAAAATTACTGGGGAGTCTTTTGTTTATTTTTTCTGTGTTTTGCTAGACTGAGTCAATAGTCTATTGTTTTTTTAGGAATAAAAAAGATTATGATGATAATTAAAGGTGCTAAAGATAAGCCAACTAAACTTTAAGGAGTAATATTAGCTATTCCTTTTTTTTAACAGGGTAATTAAATCTGTTTTAATTTTTAGGACCCATGGCTTACTATCCTGTTAATGGTAGAGTTTCACACATAACACATAACAAAACAATAGTGTCCTCAGCTCTCTCTCCTCTCTCTCCTCTCTCTCTCTCTCTCTCTCTCACACACACACACACACACACACACACACACACACACACACACACACACACACACCCTGTTAGCTTCCTAGTTACTGAAGACCAGGTCTCAATTTATGTTTTCTTTGGACATTTTATCTTTCTTTATTGTGTTTCTTAATTCACTAACCTAAGAAAATCATTGTGCATGAAACTTAAACAAAAAAAAAGTTTTTCTTTATAAAACATTATTCAATACATCAATTATTTTAATGCCAGCTACAATGAATATGACTTTTTGTCCTAATCTATATTCACTTTATATATGAGTCTCTATATTCAGTCTATATATGAGAAATTTACATTTATGGATACTTTTTCTATTATAAACTGTACTTTCCATAGCACTAAATATATCTAACATATTTAGCTAGGCACTTAAATTACTTAACAAGTTTATTGTATTAGCTGAGGAATACTATATCTAACCAAACTAATAAACTGAGTTTTAAGAACAACAGAGTTTTAAGAACTTCTACAAAGTTCAATAATAATCTCCTTTTATATATCATAATTTATACATATACTTTCTTTACTCTATTTCCATCCTCTATATCTAAAATCAACAGGAAAAATGTATTCACCTAAACCAAAAAAATATCTAATTTGAGAAGGCGAATGGTTAAAAATATTGGGATTTTGGAGCAAAGATTTTAACTTTAGCTGTTAGAATTACACCCAATCTCAAAAGATGGAGCAAAAGTCAGTACTTAACATACCTATTGCACAGACACTAGTTACAATTAGTTTTCAGGAATAAATTACAGTCTCTATAACCACCTTTTAAAGTTTATTATCTGATACAAAAAAAAAAAATCATTGGAAAAAAAAGCCTAATAGCTTCAAGATTCATTTAGTTCCACACCAAACTTTGCTTCTATTTATCATTGTAATGACAATAATGTAAGAGATTATAAAAACAATTGAAATGATAAACATTAGAGGAGCTTTCCCAAATATACAAGGAAAATAAGACTTTTCTGCCATTTTCTTTGAAAGAAAAATACTAAAGGAATGCAATTAGCCTAACCTGGTATTATCAAATTATCCTCCACAGCTAGATCAATCACCACAGCTATCTGTTCCTGCAATACAAACAAAATGCAGCCATTTACACCAAGAAGAAAGAATCAGCGGGACCAAAATGTATGTTGTACAAACAAAATGATTTTTAAATTAGACATCTTATTAAACTCCCAAGTGGCTGCTTTGGCTTTCATCTTGACATAATCTCTCGCATTACCTTCCACTTGCAAGAGCCCATTGAATTCTTTCCTATTGTGTCCTTTTTCATGATCTAGAATACCAAATTGCAAATGATTGGTGAATTACCTTACCTACTTAAAATAAGAACAAGGTGATGCCTTAGGAACTTTAAAACAATTTCATATAAGGGTTTCATTACTAGAGATGTAGCTCTAGTTTGAATAGAGGAAGAAATCAAATGGATAAAAAGAATATTTCACACAATTGTGTATATTTCATGTAGCTATGAAATCTAAAGGACAAGTATTTTATTTTCATGTTGATATTTTTGTATTCATGGTAGGGTTGGAGATAAGACACCATAAAGTGTCTTTAAAGTGATTATAAATAATACACTATAAAGATGACACTATATTAGACTCAAAATAACACATTCCACAGAATGTTGATCCCACATTGAACATTCGCACAATAAACATTTTGACCCCATTGATTCTTTCTTCTTGGTGTTAATGGTGGAGTTTTTTTCCCTTTCTCTGCATGAGTAGAACTCTGGTTCGCAGCCATGATTTTCCCTGGCCAATATATTTAAGAAATACTATTCCTGAAATTGTCCATTTAGATGTTTAGTATAAGCACTCTTTTGTTATGGAAATGGGTGCTTTATATGGTCTACTCTAAAAAAACTGCTTTGTTCTTTATTTACATATAACTAGGTCACCACCACAGTAGCATAATGACAAGTAACCAGTGCTGACTGGTATATACAGCTTAGAAAAGTGTGCCATGAACATTTAGCAATTGATCTCTTCAGTATTATGAGTGAATTTTGGGCTAGAGGGATAATACTTAGAGATAGTACAAGGTAGGGCACTTGCTTTGCAGATGATTGAATTAGGTCACAATACTTGGTCCCTCATGTCCTATCAGATGTAAATGAGGTCTGGGGAAGTTAAAGTGTTCTCTGGGGTAAGAAACAAGCCTTGATATCAAGAGCTGTTCCCCAAGAGAGTAAATAGATATAATTTTCCTCTGATGTTTGACAATATGGGCTACAGCATACCTCTGCCTCTCCCACATGGTCTGAGGTGGCCCCCTTGAAAGCTGTGATCCCATGGAGATGACCCATTTTTCAGGGTATGACTGTTCTCCCTATTTCAGCCAATAGAACTGGAACAGTGTTTGGTTTTTCAGTAATTTCCTACAATGTTGGTTCCTCCTTTAAGTTGGGAGGCAATTACCACCATCCCATGAATTCTCAATATGAATTATGACTCAGTCTGAAAAAAAATAAAATAAAATGCACAGACTACTGTAATTTTTGAATCACAAGATCATATAGAGAAAGAGACAGGAGGGAACAATAGAGAAAGAAATAAAAGCTGTAAGTGAATGGGGGAATTCATGTTACTACATGCAAGCAAGCACAGATAAGAGATCCTCCTGTTCAATTGTATTATATTCAAGGGAACCAAATGAGGCCCAGAGAGGCTAAGTGTAAAATATAGGACCAGCAATTAAACAACAGAGATCAATCTCTGTTAGATGAGCAATCCAATCTGTATTGCATGGGGAAAATGACTCTAGCAATAGCTAAAGAATACAAGAACCAGCCAATGAGCCTAAAGCATGAGGGAAGGTTAGAAGGATGTTCAGTATGGAAGGACATCAGGACACTGGGTCATGGTGCGTAAGGAGTGAGTTAAAAAATGAAGAATCTAAGCAGGGTAGCATTTGTCTAAAAGAGTCTTTCTGCCTTGTGTTCATATGAATCTGGGGTTAACAGAAACATCAGAAATGGATATTTTGTGAGGGTGGAAATATCTTGCTACTTATTTAACTGTTGGCAAATGATACGAGGGTTTTTACTCCCACACAGACTGATGCTATCAACCCAGACATTGGTCACAGATTGCTTGCTCCTGAATTTAGCCTCCAGTAGTCCAACTGTCACCCACTTATTTTTAAACACGGACAAGCTGGTCATAAGGTACCATGATTAGAGACTGCGTTAGAATGTGTATAAAATATAAATAATAAATTGTTTATTAAATTAAATATAAATTACATAAAATAAAAATATACACGTGGTGGTTTAGACTGCCCAGGCTCTGTGTTTCTTTTTTCTTTTTTTAAATTATCTTTATTTAAACACCGTGATTACAAATATGATTGTAGTTGTATGATTTCAGTCATGTAAAGAGGCACTGTGTTTCTAACCCCATAGTCGAATGGGTCTGATGAAACAGGGTAGCAGCAGAGAAATAATCCAAGTAATCAGAAAACATATTCATTGGAGTCAGGTCTCTATGCCATGTGCTGCCTATACCATATGCTTTCTCTCTGCCATGTGCTCATTCTGCTAAACCCCAGAGGGAAAGATTCTAGTAATCCAGGTGGGTCTTTACACATCAAAACAAGAGGCTAGGGAGAAAGAAAGCTGAGGGAAGGGTTTGCATTACAATGTATGACTGAAACTCAATCATGAACAACTTTGCAACTGAGAGGAAAAAAAAACAACTTTTTATGAATATCCCTGTAAACCATGCTGTTTAATTAAAGTAATTTTTAAAAATCTAAAAAAAATTAAAAGATTATCAACCAAATGAGGTTGTGACTGGTCTTTATTTTTCCTTACTCAATTTCTCTACTGGGTGCCAATTGGGCTTCTATTCTCTGGACTGACACACATTACTATTCATAGCCTGATTTTTTCCTTTAGCTTTGCTAAGGTCCAATTTTGAAGGCAATTTCTCACTTAGGATGCTATCTTTTTGTACCTTCCATCTTCCTCCAAGTCAGCATAGATGCCTGAAAATGCATTAAATGCTACCAGGCACAAAAAGATGCCAAGGGCCCTTACAGAGCTTGTGAATAGTGAAAAGGGAGACTCTTTGGAAATATGGCAGTGAAGTTCCCTATTTCAACTAAATGGTGTTAGTTGCCATTTGCTCAGTACTGACTGTGTAAAATGATCAAGGCAGGCATAGAAAAAAATGGGCCCTCTGTAATCCCAGCTGTATCTAAATCTACTGGCTGTAGCTCATGTTTTTTCATGTTTCATTTCAAATTTCTGTGGAGGGTCATATAGTACAGATTTGAGGCACAAGTCTTTTGTGCAGCCATTCCCATTTTGATTCCCCCACCCCAATCACTAGTAGAGTGGCATGCCTAATTCCTGGCAGCAAATATCCTCAGGCCTCCTCATTGGCCACTTGCTGAGAATAGCTGAGTCGGACCACAGTGCTTTCTGCGTACTACTGCAGAGCTCTCATAGTCCCCACAAAAATGGACCCTGTTCTTAGTCATTTATTCCATAATATATATATATATGTATATATATATATATACTGAGCACCAAAAGTGAACATAAGAAACAAAGTCTGTCTTCATAGAGCTTCATATTTAGAAGCATAGTTAAAGAAATGGACATAGTAATGTGTTAAAAGTCTGACCAGCAAGGGGCCGGCAAGTGGCACTAGAGGTAAGGTGTCTGCCTTGCAAGCGCTAGCCAAGGAAGGACGGCAGTTCAATCCCCATATGGTCCTCCCCAAGCCAGGGGCAATTTCTGAGCGCTTAGCCAGGAGTAACCCCTGAGCGTCAAACGGATGTGGCCCGAAAAAAAAAAAAAAGTCTGACCAGCAGTTTTGCAGAGAAAAGACTCTGGTTTGTATCATGTGATGTTTTCTATGGTATTTATACCCTTACCATGGCTTCTTTCAAGCTACCAGTAGGATATCTCTGAACCTGAAGTAGATAAGATAATCAGTAATATACTAGTAGATGTTACCACTATTAGGTTGATAAAGACCAGTAACCCTAACAGCACATATAATAGTAAAATGTAACAAGGTCAGGTGAAAGTCAAGATCTTTGAGCATTAACTTACTTGACTATAAATCTATACATTGTTAAGTTTATGTTTAAATATTCCCTTTTATTTTTATTTTAAAAGATCAATTTCATAATTTAATTTTGAATGCCATTTTTGTTTTACAACTTGCTCCAAAAAGTCTTGGGGGAAAAAGAATACAATTTGGTTCTCTTGGCCTATCACCAGCTGGCAGCAATACATTATTATATTGATGGATGCAAAGAGAGACAGATTGGCAGCCTAGATAATAGGAAGACAGATGGAGAGATATAAAGACAGATGAAAGATAGATGATCGCTATTATGAAATCATAATTTCCACACAAAAAAATAAGGAGATAAGGAGAAAGAATAAGGAAGGAAGTTATCCATCAGAAGATGCCTAAGCTCTGAGACTAGAAATGGTCAGACAATTGAATACATTGTTCTACTATTGACCTGCTTGGTAAACTCATCAATATTAAATTAAAATTAAATATTAAATTAAAGCGCAATAATATTGCCTGTAAAAGCAGCTCCCTACTCCAGTACCCTTTTCATCTGTGAGTATTTCTGACTCAGAGGAAGTAGAGCCGTTTGTTGACCGAAAATCTGCAGATGTGGTTTGTAAAATCTTGCTCTAGTGGTGCTGCTTGTTTGCTTTTAAGTTGCTTTGTTAAGTATTAGAAGTCCTATATATATGTGTGTCCAAGGATCTCAAAGCCTTCAAATTCTTACAATTCATTTAAGGGAATGGAAAAAGCAATTCAAAAGAATTTCAAATTGGGAAGGGTCAGTCACTGCACAATTTCTCTCCTTGACTAATAGAAATCCATGAAGTTTTCATTTGAGAAAATATTGATATCATTGAAACCTAGTTTAAAAGCTCATCTGTAATTCTCTGTTTCATATGTTTATACATTGCTGTAGTGAAAATAGTATTATTTCACTAAGGACAGGAAATAAATCTTCCCCAAAGATGTTAATCTCTCACTTAGGCAAATATGTTCTAAGTCCCAGTGACCTTGTTCGCATTTTCTCCCCTCCAAGTGCCATAGCTAATGGTAGGCTACAAGGAAGCTTCCTGGAAGAGCTGGAGGTAGGAGTCTTTGCAGTGCTCAAAATGCTAAACTTTCACAGGGGCTAAAGGAAATCCTGAACTGTACTGCTCCCTTTGCTCTTGATTCCCTTTTGCAATGAAGAAAATACACCTTTCCACTTCTCTGAATTTTGAATTTTAGCACTTTTAAAACTGTGATCTCAGGCTACAAGGAATTTCCCTGGAACTTAAAATTAATGCTATTCTGTTGTTATCTTAAACTTAAACTTTCAGGAAATGCGCATGTCACAAAATTAAGTTCAGTGGAAAGAAGCAATGCCCAAAGACCTAGAACTAAGTTCATTTGGGGATTTTCAAGCCCAGCCAAAGTAACTAGTGCGTGAAGCCTGAGAAATCCTTGTGAATTAAAAAATAATTCTCTCTGCTAGACAAACTTGATCCATTTTGTTGGGGAGAGACTGATTTTCTTTCCAGAGCTTATATTTCCAGGCTGAAATGAAAAGTATCTCCCATAGTATTCGATGGAAAGGAAAAAAAGTTGAAATGCTAGACTGTTTTTCATGTTAAATACTGTCATGTTTTGCTTATTTGAGCAAAGCAGGGAGCTTTAGGCACATTCAGGGGTACAAAGAGACTATGCCTAGTGACTCTTTGATTAGAAATGGTCCCAGAAATACACATCAGGGGCCCATATGTGGTGCTGGTGATAGGATTGGGATCAACAAAGAAAGTGTCTTAACCTCTGTACAGTTTCTCTGGACTGTTTTATTTTGACTTGCTTTTCTGAATGATGGAAGTTTCCTGGCTACACATTCTATAGTAATCCTCTAATATAGGTTAGGTAAACTATAGCACATAGACAGAATGAATTTATTCCTCATTTTTGTATGACCCATGAATTTGGATCTGTTCTCATATTTAGAAATATTATAAAAATAAAAACAAAGGTAATAAAGCAATAGTTTCTATATTCTGCCTGCAAAGTTTAAATTACGCATAATTATTTACTCTCCAGACCTTTAGAAAAAGTCTCCCTGCCTACCTGTTAGGATTAAAAGTCCCATGTTCAAGATTCCATAAATCTTGAAGTCCCATGGCTCAACATTCCATGAATTTTCATCATTCTCAGTAAGAAATTTCATACTAATATGGCATGGATCAAAAAATAAATAAAAGCTTACATTACCAATATTTCTCAAGAAAATATCATAGGCATATCATAAGCATAAGCAAATCATATGCATCATAAGAATGGATGCATATACTCATGTCTAAGAGGCAACATTTCCAGAGTAAAATGTCTCACAAATTTCCAGGGGAGCTGGGCCCTGAAAAAGAAAGTTGATCTAGAGATAAAGAATTTATGAAAATTCCCCAAAGGGACAAAATGAGACATTCCTAAGTACAGCATCCATGTCTTTCATGTAAATCAGTTCAGCCTTTTTTACATCTTGACACTATGTAATATATGATAAAAATTTAATATGATTCACATTTTCATAATGATGATCTTATCATCTCTGTAAGAGTATGCGCCACCAGTGCCAGAAAGATGTAGTGTCGAAAGAAGATGGAGGAGTAGAGAGGGGGGGGGGCATTGGTGGTGGAAAGGTTGCACTGGTGAAAGAGGGTGTTCTATTTATGACTGAAACCCAACTGCAATCATACTTGTAATTATGACACATAAATAAAGATTTTATATAAAAATACCTTAAAAAAAGAAAGGGGATGAGTAAGAAATTGTTTAAAACTCTCCAAAAAGAGAAAAAGAAGAGAGTATATTGAAGTTCATTTCAGGACAAATAACAAAATACAGAGTGATTGCAGAAATTAGATGATAGATTGGATGAATGTTTTCCAAGAAATTGAATGAATGATTTGATATGTGACTGTATCAGGATATGTTCAATTTCAAATAATAGAAAACCCAATAGCAATCAGCAATGAGGCATTGACTGTCTACTCAGGTGTCACAGGTGGCAATTTCTGGGCTCATTCCGTTTCTCACTAGGATCACCATGAACCAGCCAAGTTTCCACTCAAGCTCCAGACCTCAGTGAGTTGGCTCTTTGCCTCTGTAGTTACAAGATGACTGCTGCAACATCACTTAGCACCATCTCTCCAATACCCAAGAAAGAAGAAAAGGGAAACAGCAATGTTAATGACCTCTTCTCACATATCTATCCCTTGCACTGGGCAGGCAAATCATCTTTCTCAAGGGTTCTCTGGAGTCTTTCCCTTAAGGCTCTTTCAGCAGAATAGGGGATAAGTAAATATTTAACTTTTTAATTTCTGGTATAAAGGGACTAGAGATAAAAAAAAAAAAAGAAAAAGGGGTACAAAATGCCTTAGGATCTCCAGCCACTTGGGACTACCACTAATGTATCAAAATAATATTGCAGAATCAAATGGAATAAAACAGAAATTTTTCCTTTCCTCAGTATGAGTGATAGTTTGAGTTTAATGGGCTTTGGGGATCTCACACACACTAGCCATTGTAACAATCTGCTTTATCACCTGGGAGCTTGATTTTAAGTGGATTTCTGAAAGCGAGAGCTCCATATAACCCAGAAAGTGATATAACTCAGACCCCAAGGAAAAGCAACTAAGCCAGTCAGATCAACAGTACAGAAAACTGTAAGATGAAAATTTAAAATGCCAAGTATGGTCTTACACAAGCAAAATTTACTGTTGTGTGAATTGGATAAATATGGAGAGTATGTACATATATATATATATATATATATTTCTATGATGTAATCTCAAAATAATTTTGGAACATTACTGTAGAAACATGAAAAAATTGTAAGTAACATAAGAAATGTACATAAGAAATGGAGAGATAGTAAGCAAGTAAGGTGCTTGCCTTACATGCAGCTGACTCAGGCTTGATCCTAACACCCCAGATGGTCTCCCTAATACCATCAGGAGAGATTCCTGAGAACAGAGCCAAAAGTAAGGTCTGGACACAGTCAATATAACCCGAAATCAAAAAATGACAAAAGAAATTTTAATGTTGCAATAAAATTAAAATTTTAATGTTGCATTTTCATTTTTATATAAATCACACTGCCCAGTTACTTACAGAACTTAACCATCGGTATTAATTTCCAATATTTTTAAACTATGTTTTTCCTTAAACAAGCATACATTAAAATATATGCAACTGCTCAGCACTGAGAATGTCTTCAGTCTCTTTCAAGATATCTTTGATATTAAAGGAACAGTTTAATGTTAAATATGTTTAATTAAATAAACATCAATGACAAAGTCCATGTTCTTTGATCTTCATACTCAGCATGTGATAGATATTTAAATTAGAAAAAAAATACATTTGACTCAGTAGACTCAGTCCTTGAATTTGAGTTGAATGTTTTTCATAGGAAGAGATTTAAAAAAAATAATTAAATCCTAGAAATAACTAAATCAGGTAGAAGGTGGCTAAATTGTTATCTATGAAACTGCATTGGCATTGATGAAACTAAGAGGTGCCAGATGTGGAAGAAAGAAACAGTGGTGCTCCTATTAAAACAAGGTATTCAAATTGACTGAGGAAAGAGTAAGTGATAAAACTAGACTCCACAGGAGATATGCAGACAGCTTCTCATCCAAAAGGCACAAGGGGCTCCCTCACACTTCATTTCAAAAGAACAGGAAGTCAGCAACATTTTTAACAAAGGAATTAAGTAATTATTCAGAACTGAACTCCAGGAAGAAAAACGAGTAAATCGATGTTGATAAAACTGAAGATTCAAACCAATGACAAGAATACAATTAAGAGAAATTATCTGAGCCAGAGAGATAACACAGCAGATAGAGTCTACCTTGCATGTGCCCAACCAGTGTTCAATCCTTCATTTCTCATATGGTCCCCCAAGCCTGCCAGGACATCTGAACACAAAACTAGGGTAACCATTGAGTGCCACCGGGTGTGGCAAATAAAAGAGAGAGAATACCATATATATGTTGAGATGATGAAGTCTTCGACAAGCACATGGACAGTAGAAAGTAGGAGAGGACACAGGTAAGGCATAAAGGCAGTTATTTAATATCACCAATCACTTTCAGAATTATGCATCATTTGTAAATGCAGATGTACATCAAAAAAATCACACTCTGCAGAATAAGAAGTTAAGATGGTCAAGACACAAGAAAATGTTCAATGTCATTAATCATCAGAAAATCCATATTTGAATCACATGAAGTGTCACTTTCCATCCTCCAGTATGAATAATAAAAATAAAAATCCAGGGGCCCGGGAGATAGCATGGAGGTAAGGCGTTTGCCTTTCATGCAAAAGGTCATCAGTTCAAATCCCGGTGCCCCATATGGTCCCCCGTGTCTTGGGGGAGCAATTTCTGAACATGGAGCCAGGAGTAACCCCTGAGCACTGCCGGGTGAGACCAAAAAAAAATAAATAAATAAAATAAAATAAAATAAAAATCCAGGCTAATACATGAAGACAGAAATATAGAACAACACAAATTATCAAACAGAACTATATGGATACGTGGATGCAGGGTCACACACTACAAAAGCCTAAGACAGAGTAAAGTGGGTTGGACAATTGTCTTGCATGCAGTGGTTCAATTCCCAGCACCCCGTGTCATCCCCTGAGACTTCCAGGAGTGATCCCTGAGCACAAAGCCAGGAGAAGTCCTGAGCACAGTGGGAATGGCCAAAAAAGCAAAACAAAAACTAAAAAAATTAAATAAATAAAATAAAATTGGCATGATCTTGCAAAGTTGAAAATATAAATATGAAGATAAAGTCCAACAAGCCAAAACTAGAAAGATGCCCTAGAAAGGTGGCTTAAATAGGTGCACCTGGTAAATGAAAACTAAAACTCTAACCATCATCCATAGAATAGTGGAAATATTAAATTTGTTACCGTAAATAAATGAATCATGGTTGTAAGTACTACATGAATCAAAACCATTAAGAATATTTTAAAAGACAGATAAATAGATTAAAAAGAGTATGACAATAGCTATGTCATACTTTGATAAACAGAATATGGCCATTTGTTAAGGAAGGCACATATCTATAAATGAAATTTAGTAGAAAGATAAACTAATATATAAAAATTATGTCTGGAAGAAGAAAAGAGATAGAAGGATATGAAAGGCCATGAGTGCACAAAGACTTCACCAATAGTAAGATCCTAAGATTTTTGAACTGGGTGATACAAGTCATTTTATCATAGCTAGACATTATTTCAGAAATTTTATTTTTCATTTATTTAGCAATGCCTATGAAACTTTCACAACACAAGCTACAGATATGTATGACCCAATATATAAGATGAGTTTGAGACACATGACTTTTGCTCATGCCAAGAATAAGCACTGACATCCTATGAAGACAAAATTAACAGATCAACAACTTTAGATTGTGATATAAGAAGTATGAAATTATGCACAAATGTTAGCATCAATTTCTAAGAGAAAATGCATATCATTACCCTGATATAAAATTCAAGAGTTGATTAGAGAGCTATGGACAAGAAAAATTTAAAGTGCATACAGAATCATTAGATGAAGAATTTTCATCTGTCAAAGGAATAGGACTAGAGAAAGCAATATTTCCTCAGCAGGCAGCAGAAGAACAGAGATACCATGCTATGCAGTAGTCAAATGTCACAAAAGAATTTGCTAAATTGCTTTGATACTAATGAACTTGAGGGACAATAATGTGGTTCAACAGTAGAGCACCCGGTTAAAGAGATAGAAGACAGAGTTCAATCCTCAACACTGCCCCACATGACAAATGCAATGTCCAGCAAGACGTGCATCCAGAATGTGCACAAGCACCACCACATTAACAAAAAAGGGGGTGACTCCCTCCCCGGCGAGCACTACAACCACCACAAGCAAGTCTGTGCAACTCCTTAGTCAGTGCAGTAACAATAGCAGCAAAGGGAAGAAAAGAGAGGATAAAAATCACTACTAAGTGCAATAGTAAGTTCTAAGAGATTCCAACTTTCCTATCTTCCTACCAGTAGTTATCTATGGGTTTAGCTGCCGTGGAAAGGGTAGCTGTTGCCATGGCAATTACTCTCCTGCAAACTTAGACAAGCATAAAAAGGTTTTATAAATGTCACACTTTATGCTTTTCAGGGGCAAGGTGAGCTATCTTCATTATGCCTGACCAAGGTCTGGCCAACATACTGTCACCATTGGAGCACAGCACCCTTCTCACTTTATATTCTTTGATGAACCACAACCTCTGTAAGATTTGTGGTTAGGGTAATGAAATTCTTTACTAAACTTCCATCTAGATAAAGTTATTCTGAGTCTCATCAGGTATACTATGAGCCTATGAACCTTTCTAAGGGTACCAGAAAGTATTCAAAACCAAGTGTTGGTAAAATCCTGTCGTCCTAACCTCACTTAAGCCTGCTCTTTCCTAAAAGCTAAAAGTAGATGAAAGATGACACTCACTATTATTATTTCTATCGGTATATCCTTGGAACTACTCCAGCTAGTCAATATTCCAAGTGCACATTCTTTTAGCAAAACAAAACACTGAAATAAATATTAACCCCAATCTGCAGATAAAGAAGGTTGGAATCAAAGAGCTAAATTACTATCCCCATGATTTATTGCTATCAAAGAGAAAAGACTTTTGTTTTGGGGGTCCATACCTGGCTCTGAGCTCAGGATTTAGAGTTCACTACTGGTGGAGGCATTTAGTGTTATAGTGATCAAACTGCATACAGAACAAGTGCCTGTCCACCTGTTCTTTCTCTCTGCCCACATAGAGGTTAATTTAAAATCTGGGGCCAAGGGATTAAAAATATAGAACCATCTTACTTAAAACCTGTGCTCTTTCTTGCACTGCCTCTTGATCTCCTCTTAAGAGAATTCTCATTGTCCTCCTGAGTTCTTGAGACATTTCCAACCACGCACTATCTAATCTTACAAGTGAGAAAGCAATGCTTTGATGAACCTCTGTGATAGTATCTTTTACTTTAACCTTAAAATAAAATAAAAATTTTCAGAATGGTCAGCCTAACTTAGAATATTTGAAATTCCACTCTCTCTCTCTATAGCAAAATTACTGAGATTGGTTTCTGTCATTCAAGGACACTGAAGTGGTTATTCAGAGATGGAATCTGCTCTTCATTTTTAAAGTTATTTCCTTCTGTCCAAGAAAATGAAATACCAGTCCACTTGAAGACACGGCAGAGAGCAAAGCTCTCTGCTCCTCAGACAAGAGATCTAGATTTACTTCCATCCCAGTGCCCATCTTACAATGCCTTACATTAACCGTATTCTATCACCTCTACCTTTTAAAGTCTGATCAGCCCTGAAACTATCTACTTATTTATCTCCTTGGCTCTACTGAAGTATCCTCTTCTAACCAGTCTCTTTCTATGTTTGGTTCTGCCTTATCTTTATCATCTAAATTATTTTTCTTACATGATTTCTCTAATGCTATACATTTCTGCCCTGACTCATTCCTGGACCCAGTTTTTCTTGAACTACTTTAGTTATCACAACCAATCGTTCCCTACTATTGTTTCCAGAATCACTAAAAAAAACGCAAATACAAGAGAACCTAACTGAGAGAATTAGATGTTACTCAAATTCTCAGACTCAATAATACTAATGGCAGAGTCATTTCCATCAACATGTGCTCTGAAATAACATGTTAAAATCACAATTTTGGCATCCTGCCTCCTAATGTTGTGACATTCATTCATTTCCAACAACTGAGACCAACAACATACCACACAGTTAAAGGTGCCAACGAGGCAGTGCTAAGTAAAACAATTCGTTCCCTGTGTTTGATGATTATGCTGATGTTCAACAAATATTTCACGGTAGCCTCTGTTGGGTGTCACATCTATAGAAGGGATTATATA
>PVKC010016576.1:0-20714 GCA_004027635.1 Crocidura indochinensis
CCCCTAGAAATTACTTTCTATTTTAGCAACTCCACATCTTGAAATATACTCTAAGAACTCAGCAAGAACATGAAGTAAAGGTATTTGCACTCCTCAATTTCTTGTAGCTTTATCCACAATATCCCAAAACTGAGAACAACCCAAATGTCCAATAAGAGATGACTAAATAAAGTAACTTATACACAACATAATATTTCTCAGTCAACAAAAAGATATAGTCATGAAACTTGCAAGTCCTTTAGGGACCTGGAATAAATTTAGTGAGTAAAGTTAGTAAGATGGTGAGAGACCTACATAGAGTGATCATTCCTATATGAAGAATATAAAGAAAGATAATGGTAGGATAATGAATGCCTTAAGACAATGAAAACAAAGGAATTGGTATTTAGTAGGAAACAAGACCTTTGAGGGGACTAGAAAATGAAGATGGGTTCATATAAAGTGGAAGAGTAAGGTAAAGTGTTATTTATCCTATATACTACAGTATAGTAAACAACCCTGCAGAAAATATTATTTAAAAATATATCATCTTCTTATAGAAGCAGACTTATAAGAAACAAATGGGATAGTAGTGTATGGAACCAGACGTTTGAAGAAATTGGTGCTAAAATATTATGTATTAAATTCAAATCATAATAATTTGTTATTCGTGATATCTATATAAAATTTAAACACAAATCAAAAATGGAACAACTATCAACCAATCTTATCAACATTCACAAAACATTTTTTAAATAAAGTACAGCAAATATATAGAATTAGGAATAGCAAGAATATTACTTATATTTTTTGGCCACACCCTTTTGATGCTCAGGGTTTACTCCTGACTAAGTGCTCATAAATTGCCCCTGACTTGGGGGGACCATATGGGACGCTGGGGGATTGGATCGCGGTCCTTCCTTGACTAGCACTTGCAGGGCAGACACCTTACCTCTAGCACCACCTCACTGGCCCCATGGATATTACTTAAATTTAAGAGATATTCTCTAGATCTTGACAGATATGTAAATTCTGGCGCCAGAGAAATAACATGACAGATAAAGAGCTTAAATATCTTTGATCTGATGAAGATTTAATTCTTAGAACCCATTTGGAGTGAAACTTGACCAGAGAATAAGCATTGAGCACTACAGGCATAATAACACAAACATTTTCACTGCTCCCCCAAATAAAAATAAATGTTACTTTGTAACTTCTATTTTTACAGTAAAACAAAGAATGTTCTCATATCGAATATAAGTAGTTAATTTTTCTTTTGAAATTATTTTTGTTCTTATTTTTGCTTTGAGACCAAACCTGTAATGTTCAGTGCTTACTCCTAGATTTACACTTAGGAACCACACCTGGAACTTATTTCTTGTTCTGTATTCAGGCCTAGTGATATGTGTTACTTAGACTTGGTGTTGTCCAATGACATCAAAATCATAAAAATTGGAAAATTATTGGGTGTTTGTGGGCAACTCTGTTGTAAAGAATCAAATTTGGATGTATATATAACAAGCATATGTCTCACACTAAATAATTTCTGAGAAGAAATTAAATATTGTTCATGTTGTTTTAGAGTCATAACTGACAGTGCTAAGACCCAAACAAAACTGGGAACAGAACTTGTTACTCCAGCATGCAATAGATGTTTTTGCCCTTTGGTTTATCTTACCCGTAGACCAGTGGTCAGCAACCATTTTTTTCCAACTGAGCCAAATCACGCCAAAACCATGATTGAAATTTATTTTGAGAGCCACATTTTTTTGTTATTTTTTCTTTGTTTTTGGCAGTGCTCAGGGGTTACTTGTGGCTCTATACTCAAAAATCGCTCCTGGCAGGCTCAGGGGACCATATGGGATTCGAAGCATCGACCTTCTGCGTGAAAGACAAACACCTTACCTCCATGCTACCTCTCCAGGCCCGAGAGCCACATTTTTAAAACCAAAAATATATAGGATGTACATTGTTTTTAGTGTCAATAAGTTTTTATTGAGAATATTCTGCATGCAAGTATACGTAGGTCAGGAGAATACAAATAACACAACTAATAAAACAAAAACTTTAGAATATTATTTATCAATAACATTAAATTCCATAAAATTTGCCTTACAATGTAGAGAAAATTACATCCTGACAATGACTGACAAAGTCACAAACACTAATGTGAACATTGGCCTTGCATTTCCTTGGAAAGTTTGAGTAAGTCAGGTTTGTATGCTGTTGTTTTTAATTTTAGGTATGATTCCAGGTTCTCAATTATGACATGATTTCTCAATTTACTTTTGATAAGATTCATGCTTGAAAATGATTGTTCACATAAATATGTGGACCCAAACAAGGAAAGAACAGGAAATGCTAGTATTTTTAGTTGATTATATGAGTCAGGAATACTATTCCAGGTGTTAAAAATCAACATATCTTCCTTCTCCAGGTCTTTCAAAGCAGACCACTTGTGCTGTGAACTAAGTTCACATTTGTGTTTCTCCAATCTTTCTAAATTAGCACAAAGAAAGTCAAATTTTGAGCTCCACATTTCTTTATTTTTAAATCCAGAAATTGCATTTCAAAGTTGTCAATGTCGATATTAAAGGAAGAAAAATTTAATTCCGTTACAGTGATATCCAGAGGGTTTTAACAAAGGCCAACGGTGCTTTGCTGTTTCTGAAACCTCTTGAGAAAAACTTCCCTTATATTTAAAAGTGCTGTTTTAAAATAGGTAATGTCAATATCAGAATTATTTTTTGGCGATGTTTCAACAGGCTTGGAAGGTGAATCAAAATTTCTCTGTCAAAATCTTGAGCAAAAACAGATTTCTTTTCAAACGAAATAACTTCTAACATCGAAAAATTTTGTTTCCTTTCCCCCGTATGATTAAGCTGATTTAGATGTGAAGTAACACCCACCATGAAATACAGCAGTTTTTTTGTTTTTGTTTTTTTTGGGGGGGGGCCACACCTGGTGATGCTCAGGGGTTACTCCTGGCTATGGGCTCATAAGTCGCTCCTGGCAGGCACGGGGGACCATATGGGGAACCGGGGGATCGAACCGCGGTTCGTCCTAGGTTAGCGCAGGCACCTTACCTCCAGCGCCACTGCCCGGCCCGAAATACAGTTTTTGAATCCACTGATTGTTAATTCTGGATAGTGAACCCCCTTCTCGAGGAAAAATGCTTTGATTTCTGATATAAGGAAGCAAAACGTTTCAAAATGTTTCCTCTTGAAACCAAAATGTGCTGAAAATTTGAAACCCTACAATATGGAGATGAAACAAAAAAGGGAAAAAAACTTTTAACAATCTTTAAAAGCAAGAACAGTATTTCAGAGAAAAGTAGTGATTTCACTGAAAGGAAAAAAATCTATTGACACTTTAGTGTGTGCTGCAAGAAACCAAACTAAAATATACACAAAAACAAAAACAGCACTTTGTTAAAGACATATGATATCATATCATAAAGAAATTATGATAGTGTCTGAAACATTTTGAAAATAATTTTTTATTTAAGCATATTTGTTACAAAATTATTCACACTTGCGTTTCAATCATAGAATGTACACCATCCTTCACCAGTGCACTTTCCCCACCACCATGTATAGATGATGCACTGTGCATGGCTCAGTGTTTTTGTGTAGTCACAAGAAACAGAAGTTACACACCTGTACATTGTATCCACTCATTGTATGATAGACTGGATTTAAAAAAAACTCCCTGCTGAACTAAACTTTGTGACAGATGACACAATAAAGATAATTTGTGAAATTCACAATTGTGATCAAATCCAGGATACTCACCACCCTGGGTGAGAGTATGGATGCCCACTACTCGCATCTTCTCCATGAAGAAGTGAAGTGGCTGTTCTGGGGATGGGTGCTCTCTCGCCTTGTTGGCAAGAGGGATGAAGTAATGCAGTTCCTGTGAGAATAGAACTCTGACTTTCTTCAGCCCCAGTTGAACAAGGAATGGATAACTAAGCTTGTGTATTTGGCAGACATTGTTCATTTTCTCTAGAAACTTAATATTTCTCTGCAGGGGAGTTTCACAAGTAGTTTTTACAGTGAGACATAAGATGGATGTGTTCAAAAAAGAATCTGATTCTGGCATAGCTGTGTCTGAGAAGGAGATATTAAAATATTGACACTCTTGCAAAAAATTTCTGATTGGCACTTATATTATGCAGAAAGTCATAATCAACATGAAAAACAGCATTTAAGGGCATTAACTCACAACTTTAATCATGAGTACTCTGAACATAAGAATCCATGGAAAAGAAAACTCTGGGTTGAGAATTCCTTCATGAAAGATGCCCACTCTTGTGCAAAATAAAATGTGTCTTAAGATCACTCCAGGCACTGTATTTCTAAACCCCAGCCAACCTGGTCTGAAGAAGCAGGGTAGCAGGAAAGAAATAATAAACCAAGCTAGCCAGAAAAGGATGATCATGGAGTCCATGGTCCTTTTATTTATTTATTTATTTTTGGTTTTTGGGTCACACCCAACAGTGCCCAGGGGTTACTCCTGGCTCAATGTTCAGAAATCGCTCCTGGCAGCCTGGGGGACCATAAGGGATGCCAGGATTCGAATCACTGACCTTCTGCATGCAAAACAAATGCATTACCTCCATGCTATCTCTCCGGTCCCCAGTCCATGGTCTTTTAACTTGTACTCTCTGCCTCAAGCTCAAAAAGCTTTCTTTATTAAAACCAATTCCCAATACCAGGAGGCTTCAGGTCAAGAGAGAGAGACAAAAGTACCTATTCAGTGGGCTTTTACATATAAAAGGAAGAGGTTTAAGAAAGATGACCTTGGGGGAACACCTTTGTTTGGGGTTGATACTTGGTATCATCTTACACTCTTGAACCGGGGCTGCACACAGGGCGGGCACACTGACAGAGGCTAGGAGCAGAGTCCTGACCCTTGGAGCAGCTGTCAGGCACACAGAAGAGCCAAATTAAAAGTGTAAAGAGCCACAGGTTGCCAACCACTGCCCTAGACCTTTAACCTTTGAATGGCCTTTTTACTAGGCTTTTGACCCTTTTGATTGGCTCTTTGATTTTTATTTGCTAAACAAAAAAAATTAATTCCCAAAGAAAAGTTTTATTGTTAATTTTTATTGTTATATAATTGACACAAATATTCATGTTCATTTTCATATAATTGAAAGAAAAATTCAATGTATTTCTAAATATGTTAGATAAAATATATAAATCACAATAAAATATAACATAAATATTTTACACATTTCAATGATATATTGTATATTTTACCTTTTCTTTTGTTTTTTCGGTCACATCCAGTGACATTCAGGGGTTACTCCTGGCTATGCGCTCAGAAATCATTCCAGGCTTTAAGGATCGTATGGGACACCAGGGATCAAAGAGATCCATCCTGATCAGCCGTGTACAAGGCCAATGCCCTATCACTGTGCTGTCGCTCCAGCCCTGTACATTGTACATTTTATATAAATAAATATATATTCATATACGTATATATTTATATATTTAAATATATGTTAATATAATATAATAACAATTATATAATGAAATATAATATCCAATAAAATATAATAAAAGTAGTTAAATTTGCTATACCACTTCATACATATCTTCTTATTTAATTATTTTATTTTTAAATTAATAGTATTTTAACTATATAATAATATATTTTATACATACACTTTAATGTTTCTAAGCAACCAATTGCTACATTTCCTGCAAATCTTCCACATTATCAGAACAATTAGTAACTTTAGAATTTTCAGTACCTAGCATTAAATAATTTATTATTAGTAAGATATTGCTATTAATGTTTGATACATGTAATGGAAGTTGAAGGAATTTAGCAAAATATTAACAAACATGGTTTGGATATACAAGATCTGAGTTAAACTACTTTAACTCATGGGCAGTCATGATAGCCCCTAAGTATCAATGAGTTGGAAAACCACTCAAATCGGCATATCTGTATTTGCTTGGACTTACTAAAGTCTCTGTGCTTAAGGAACACTCCTGATAGTATAGCAGTAAAATATTTATTCCTAGAATGCCATTGAAACTTATCTTTTTTAGAGATTAAAATATGACTTTTCATTTTATGCCATTTTTGATATTAAAAGATGTTTAAGAAATTTGAACATTACTGAGGCTGGAGTGGTGGCACAAGCCATAGGGCGTCTGCCTTACGCTCACTAGCCTCGGACGGAATGTGGTTCTATCTCCCAGCATCCCGTATGGTCCCCAAGTCAGAAGTATTTCTGAGTGCAGAGCCAGGAGTAACCCCTGAATTAAACATCACCCGGTTTGGCTGAAAAAAAATTTGAAAAATAAAATTTGTCAAATCAAGCACCATATTAAATTCTAATTAACATATCATGTGTATTTGCAATTCATTTTATTGACATATGCAGTCAATATTTTGAAAATTATTTAAACTGCAAAAACAACTGGCAAAGAATGACTATTATGATGTATTAAATAATATAGTGTCACTCTTTATTTTATATGTTTTGTACATTACACCTTTGAGTCTTTCTATGTTGGCTTGTATTGTTAATGATAGAGTTTCAACTTAACACTACATTTCTTTGCTTCTCTGATTTTTGTTTAGGACTTAAACTGCATGTCACATTCTTTTCTTTCTTTTTTTTTCTTCAGTGCCTCTTTCTAAGCAGATCAGAATTTCCTCCAGGGGCCCTTATAGCCTCAATGTTTGACACATTAAAACTTTATATGATGAATAATCTTCTGGTAAGTATGACTTGTGTGGAAAATGCACACTTATTTATGACTGACATAGTCTTGTGTCAAAGGAATATAAAATTGAAGTTATAGTTAATAACCTGCCACTTGCTATTATACCTGAATTTTTTTCTCTTTTTGCAGTTAAGGTTATATGAATATTTCCATTAAAAATTGATTTTCAGTGGTTTATATTTTAACTGCAAATGATCAGTCCCTGATACATGAAAACTGATATATGAGTGCATCCCTTAGGAGCCAACGTGTAATTAAATTTTCATGGTTATTTTAAAGTTAAATCGCCGTAGGTTAAGGGTTATATAAAAAAGTCATGGGTTTAGGGGGACATTATAAATTAAATTTTGTTGGATTCTTTTAATTTTTAATTAGCAAATATTACTAATTTAAATAATCATTTTGATTTCATAGAACTTATTAAAACATTAAAGTGAATAATATTTTTGTATAAAAATTTGTAGGTTTCTCATTTGTTAGATCTCATTTTTGACAAAACTACTAAAAATGCA
This sequence comes from Crocidura indochinensis, assembly GCA_004027635.1. Lineage (NCBI taxonomy): Eukaryota > Metazoa > Chordata > Mammalia > Eulipotyphla > Soricidae > Crocidura > Crocidura indochinensis. The sequence continues at coordinate 7,244 of PVKC010016576.1, forward strand.
TGCCTGATATTTTGTTGTGGCTATTTCTTTATACTTGTACATTCTATTATTAGCATTTTAAAAATATTTAATTGCTTGTGTAAATAAAGAACCATTAATAATATATTCTCCAATGAGGCGTGAGTTTAAAGGCAAACTATTTTCTTTTCCTAGAGGAATAGCGGTCTTTTATGTTAGAGAAGGAAAATAGTATGCATTTACTGTATTATTAACAAAGGAACAAATCGGATTTCATATATGAGGAATACTCAAAGATGAGGGTGTAGGATTTTAACTACTTGTCTATAAAACAAACATTTGGAAAGGATGAGTAAAATGATAGGGAATTTGAATTTAATGCAAATGACTTAATGCTTTAGGGAAATATCATAACAAATATAAAAATTTTTTTCAATAGTGTATATTTGATGATTAGACAATGGAGGAATACTGCTTGCTTTTAGACAGAATGTTGTCAGAAAATATTTGAGCAAGATTAATATAAATATGTTTGAAATAGATATTTTGTATTTTGTTTGACAGTGTTGAACCAGATGAGATTCCTGTGTTTTATTACCAATTTCAATATTCCCTCTTTTTGTATACTCGGAAAACTTTTTTGTAGATCTAGATTATACATGGTTTAACATTAAACTACACATAAAAGATGACAAAATACAGTAAATCTCTTCTAATGGTGTGGAAATTAAATAATAAAATAAAATAAGTAGTTCATATCATTTTTACATTGATTATGTAGTACTAGACCTCATTATCAGGTTAATAAATGAAAAGAAAGAATCTTTATAGAAAGACAATTCTGAAATAAATAAAATTGCTCAATATAATTGGATTATTTTATTCATCAAGAATCATATTAGATGGGGATGGGGAAAAACAAAGAATCAGATTAGGGGCCATAGCAGTGATGCTGTGATAGGGTGTTTGTTTTGCAAACTTCAAAGGTCTCTATGAGAAAACAATGCAGAACCTCACAACACTAGGTGACTGAAAAATGGTAGTTCTGGAGATTAAACTAACATCAGATACCTATATAACATCTATAATCAGTAATTTAAAGAGGAAATGTTAAGGCTATTCAAACAATATAAAGAAACCATTGAAAAAACACCCATATGACTCAATAGTGTATAATAGAAATAAAAAAAATCAAACAAAAATATTAGTGTAAAATTACTCCACGTGCTGTATCTCCAACCCCAGGTGAATGAGTCTGAATCAAGGTCATACAAGAAATAATCCAGATCGGGCTGATGTTGAAACAAGTGTAGTCTGTTATCTTCTACCTAATTACATAGTTCCTCATGCATGCCAGAACAACGATTTTTATTGAGTACAGGGACCACCCCTGGGTGGGTCTATAAACCCACCCAGGTTAACAAGTGAGACAATCTCTGTTTTGGGGTAAATGCAAGTTGTAAACAAACATACAAAGAAACCAGAGATGATCTTTGTTTTGGGTAAAATAAGGTGTAACCCAACATATCAGAACTAACAAACTTATAAGAAACAATAGATTTGTTTAAGTGGAAGGTTATAATATTATATAGTAACATCCATAATTTTTCTAGATACAAATAATGAAAGAGAAAACAGATATTATTAAACAATCCCATTCACAATTGTGTCTCAGAAAATCAAGAGTCTTGGAGTCAACTGAACTAAAAAGTTTCAAAGAAAACTACAAACCAAAAAAACAAAACAAAACAAAACATTACTTTACTTTAAAAAGTATAATAGTACAACGAAACTAAAACACATACCCTGCCCATGTATTAGGAGGATTGACATCATTAAAAGGCAGTGCACTCAAAAGCACTGTATAGATTTGATAAAGTACCTATAAGAATATCCATGACGTTTTTCAAAGAAATAGACCAAAAACACTCTTGAAATTTACATGGAATAATACAAATACATGGATAGCTAAAAAAAGTCCTTGGGAAAGAAAGATGAGTGGAATCAGTAGCCCAACTTCAAACTGTACTATAAAGTAGTAAAAAAGCATGGTATTGGAATAAAGACAAACCTTTAGATCAATGGAATAGACTTGAATATTCTAAAACTGACCCCCAGATGTTCGATCATTTAATCTTTAATAAAATGACAAGAAATAGAAAATCAAACAAGGAAAGCATCTTCAGCACGTGCTTTTGGGAAAACTGATCATTGCCATGCATAAAAAGTAAACCAGATCTCACTTTAATACCCTGTACAAAAATCAAATCAAATTGATTAAAGATCTTGATGTTACACCATAAGATAGAGGAAAATGTAAGCAGGGCACTCCATGACATTGAAGTTAAAGGCATCATGAAGTGTAAAATATCACAGGCCAAGCAAGTGGAAGCAAAAGTAAACAAATGGGACTACATTCAATTGAGAAAAAAGCATCTATAACACAAACAACATGGGACTGTATACAAGATTACCCATGGAATGGGCTGAAACTATTAACTCAATATCCATCTTATAAATGGTTATTGTATATTAAATTATAGAGGTTTATTATCCTTTTTTTAATCTTTTTTTGGGGGGGTCACACCCGTTTGATGCTCAGGGTTTACTCCTGACTAAAGGCTCAGAAATTGCCCCTGGCTTGGGGGGACCATATGGGACGTTGGGGGATCGGACCACAGTCCTTCCTTGGCTAGCGCTTGCAAGACAGACACCTTACCTCTAGCACCACCTCACTGGCTCCTAGGTTTACTATCTTATAAAGTGTTATTATTCAAGATATACATGCTTGGCAGAGGTTGGCAAGAAAACAAAATCATCTAAACTCATCAAAAATAGAGATAAATGAACAAATACTTTCTCAAATAATAAATTCAGATAGGCAAAAGACACAAAAATAATTTTTCATTAATTTTCAGAGAGATACAAATCAAAACAACAAAGAAATAGCATTTTATGGGGCTGAGAAATAACATGGTGGTTGGGCATTTGCTTTGCAAGCAGCCTATCCAGGATAGATGGTTGTTCAAATCCTGACATCCCATGTTGTGCCTCATGCCTGCCAGGAGCGATTTCTGAACACAGATGCCAGGAGTAACCCTTGAGCATGGCCAGGTGTGATCCAAAAACCATATATATATACACATATGTATGCATGTATATGTACACATATATGTTTACATACCTACATACCTACATATATACCTACATATACATACATATGTAGGTATATATGTATATGAGTCTTTATGGTGTAAGATGATATATATGAAATATGTATATATATATATCATCTTACACCATAAAGACTCACACACTTCATAGACAACAATGACAACTAGTTCTGGTACAGTTGTAATGAGAGAATGACAAATTCACTGTTGGTAGCAATGCTTATTGGTCCAGCCGTCTTAGAAAAAAATATGGCTCAAAATGCATTAAAAAATTGAGTTTCCATATGACCCAGAAATTCTACTCCTTTATACTATAGGAGCCCAAAACAATGTAGAAAAACCCTCTACATCCCGATGTTCTAAGAAGCACTAGTCACAATAGCTAGGATTAAGAAACAACCCAACTGTCTGAGAACAGATGAGTGGCTAAAGAAACAGTAAGGCATTTACACATAGCATAACAGATGCTATGTAGTTATTAGGAAAAATGAAGTAATGAAATTTATTTATAGATTAATGAATATAGAAAGTATTATATTCAACAAAGTAAGTCTGATATAGAGGGACAGATATAAAGTGTTCTCACACATCAGTGGGATGTTATGAAAAAAAAAAGTTAGTTTGGTAATATTATCAAAGAAAATAGAAATAAGGTCCAGGAAGACCAGTCCATGGTGTGAAGCTTCTCACATATATAGATAGATTACAGTTAGAGCAGAGAAAAGACCTCTATGACAATGAGGCAATGATAGTTGGAAATGATCACTTTGGACAATAATTGGTTATTTTAATAATATGTATGCTGCCTGGATCAATTCCTTAGTTCAAAGCCATGAATTACCCCTGAGAGCCACAGGGTGTGGCCCAACTCCCCCCCCTCCAAAAAAAAAAAAAGAAAAGAAAAGAACAAAAATTAATAGGAATGATATCCCTTACAAATAATATTGTATGTAGTAATCCATCCCCAGGAGAGGTTCATTGATGGAGGTAGGGAGAACGATATCTTTCCCCTCCAGCTCGGAGAACGCATCTACCACCCAGTAACCAGCGGTTCTGAGGTGAATGTGGCGGGAAGAAATCCAAAAGACAGCCAAGCTTCCGAAGAAAATAGTTCTTTATTCGAAGCCTCAAAAGGCCTGGATGAAGGCCAGCAAGAGAAAAAAAGCCTCTTGCTTTCCACAGATCCTTGCTTTTATAACCAAGAATCAGGTACCACCCAATGGTGGAAGCAGAATCAGGTACTACCCTAGGGTGGGGGCAGACTACCAGGTCACACCCTAGGGTAGGGTACAATCACTGATCAGGGTAGGGTCAGAAATGCTTATCTATACACAATTCGAGATTATGGTAAGGTCAGAAATATTTATACACAACAATTCCAGATCATGATAAGGTCAGAAATTTTTACATACACAACAATATTGCAAACCTCTATGTTGAAAAGTGGGTAGGTGAGAGAGAAAAAAAGACTATCTCATAAAGGCAGACATTGGGAAAGAAGAGAGGAAAACCGGTGATGGGAAATATGCCAAATGAAGGTTGCATTACACTACATAACTAAAACTTAATCATGAATAACTTTTATCTATGGGGAAAAAAACCTGAAAAGTAGATTAAAAATACCCAGTTTTTAAGTAAAATTATTAATAACAAAAAAATAAATCCAAAATATTTGGGATAGAATGAATTTTAATTTCCACCTAAAATGTAATATGAATTCAAAAAATTAAAAAGTTTTATAAACAAAAATTCACTGCAATATAATCTTTTTGCATTTGCAAATTTTATATTGATCAATATTCTTCTCCAGTACACTATCCTTTACATGTAAATGATCCTCTGAAGATATTTACACCTGTCCATTACTCTTTTTTATATAGAGTTGATATGTTTTACAAAAGAACCTATTTATACATGAGTCCTATCGATTATTTTCTGTGATCCAAATTTATTTTTGTCTCCACTTTAGATATAAATTTGTTTAAATTATTTAATATTTATCCCTAACTCCACATTTGATTTTGATATCAATTTTATATATAATTTTTAATTTGTTCCTTGAATAACTATAGGTACTTTTAAAATAGCTACTTTTCTCCCTTAAAGTAAGCTATCTTCTCTTCATTCTATAATACTTAAAAATACTCACAATGTACAAAAAATGCTTTGTTCAGAATAATGTGTGTTTTATAAGGTAAGATCTAGGCATATAAAAGAGAGTTTTTGATAAATATTGAGGAAATTACATAACATAATAAAGTAGAACATAAGATATTATAACTATAACACAATAATGTTACTGGAGTTTTTGAGACTTTCATACTTTTTAGAAAGTAAGAATGAAAAATATGAGAAGTAAGGGAAACAATGTTCTTTTTATGGTAGGAGTTTTGAGTAATACGTACATATAGAGTAAAACAATAATCCCTAAGAAACTATGGTACATATTCACAATGGAATATTATACAGCCATCAGAAGAGATGAAGTCATGACATTTTTCTATACATGGTTGTGTATGGAATCTATTATTCTGAGTGAAATAAGTCAGAGGGAGAGAGATAAACACATAATGGTCTCACTCATCTATGGGTTTTGAGAAAAATGAAAAACATTTGTGTAATGATTCTCAGAGACAAAATAGAGGAAGACTGGAGGGTTCAGCTCCCGACATGAAGCTCACCACAGGGATCGTTTAGTGCAGCCACATAAATAATTACACTAAGAACTATCATAACAAAATGTAACTGAATGAGGAAAGTAGAAAGCCTGTCTAGAGTACAGGCCAGTGTGGGGTGGGGACGAAGGACACTTGGGATATTGGTCATGGGAATGTTGTACTGGTGACTGATTTTATATATATATATATATATATATATACAAATACATATATTAAAAAAGAAAAAAAGAAAAGAAAAGAGAAGGCCTCCCAATTCTTACCACAGGCTGTGTTTTTTACACTGACTGTAGAGAAAGAGGAGTTACAGTAAATGCACCCCATATACACCTCAACACAGGCCCTTTGCCTGATCTGTATTGTGAATTGAGAGATAAAAAATAATCCCTTGAAATCCCATAATATTTTAATAATAAAAATAAGTAAATAATAAATAAACAAATAATCTTGAAAAAGAATATATATAATCATTGAGTAAAACAATATAACTTTCTTAACAAAGAACACAAATGTATAGAAAAGATACCCCAAAGAATTAGTATTTATTGCAGGACAGATTGATTTATATAAGTTGTTTCTTTTCTTAGAATTATTTGTAAAACTTGGCAAATCATTAAAGTGGAAACATGCTAAAAATAACTCAAGAAACAAAATAACAAAAATCAAAATTTCAATAACTGACACAACACATAAAGACATAAAAAATAAATGTATATCAATTTCAAATTAATTCAACAATAATGTTTCTTAATTACTATTCTTACAAAATGCATAGCTATTAAAATGAAAGTGTTATTGCAGAAATTGAAAGTTACAGAGAATAATTTACACAAGTCACAGAAATTGAGATAAATAACATGAAGACCCGTAGCAATTTTAATATCCTAAATTAGTCTTAACTTTGAAGCTTATACTCTGTTCATACTGAATAACCTAATCAAGGAACCTAGGAATTCACATATTATTTCATACTGGAAACACTAGTAACTACAATATCCAATATTGTGTTAAATATATATAAGGGGCATCTACAAATAAATATCAGTGACTATATTATCTACACAAAGAAACACAGATGTCCAGGTCCAGTGCTTAATGAATAGTTGTCAAAGAAATAATGCACAAAAAGGGAGACTTGCCTGGATATTAGAGGTGATGGCATTAAATGTTAAAACTTCAGTAGGTTGAGAATGATTTTGACAAAACTAAAGGAAGACTAAATTCTCTTAGAGTCATTTTGAGAAGTAACGACATTATAATTTTGCAATTATCCTAACATGATACTGTCACTAATTTGTCAGCAAATATTACTGTGATGCTTTTAATATAATATTAATGTCATTAGAATTGTGTTTAGATGTAATTATTTTTAGCATAAGATATGAAAGACAGTAAAAGGTATGAAAAACTTAAAACAAAGTTTATATGACTTTAAATAATGTAACTGGTGAGCAGATGTATGATAAATTATGCATTAGATAGATATGAAGAAGTTATTTCATTATCATTTTGTAAAAGGAAGACTCAGTTTCTCAGTTTTCCATTGCCAGTAGTTCTATCTTTCCCCATTGACCTAACACACGCCCATTCCCAAGGGCTGGCTAATACCTGAAACACTCTAACTGGATCACAAAATTTTGCCCCACAAAGGAGGATAAGATAATGTACAATTCCTAAAACAAATGGTCAAATCCAGAGGTCTCAGCCAATCAGACCACTTTGTAGGATACTTACATTCTTTGTAACATTTTTACCAATTGATTAGAAATGCAAAGAGCCTTTTAAGGCCTGTTTAGAGACTCAATCTTTTTATAAATCTCCATAAATAGAGCTGTGACCTCATCCCACATTTTTCCTGTGTTACCTTACCTGCTAATAAGATCTTCCCATTTCTGGAGAGGTCTTTGGGAGGTATCAATAGATTTGCCTGAGGGGGCAGGAAGGAAATTTGGGAGAGATTCAGCAAGGGAGAAGCAGCAGACCGGGAGATGGCTGATAGGTAGGATGCAAAGCTGATGATGTCCAGCATAAAAGGTTATGATAGGAGCCACACCTGTTGGCTAGGGCCTTGAATAAAGCTGATATCTCCTGAAACCTGTCCATGGACCATTTCCTTGTGGCTATCCTGTACCCTCAGACCCGCCAGCTGAAGGGGGTGGCAGACTCCACCCATCACCATCCAGGGCTGTTATTCAACACAGAGTCATATTTAACTTAGTCTATATTAAATTACTTCCCACTCTACATTCAGAAAATAGTACTTATAAAATGAAAGCAAAAGCATTTAATGTAAAATATCTTAGAATTTACACAGGAGTTTCAACTTTAAATTATATTAGATGTTTAAAGCACTTTTTTCTTTTTAATTAATGCAGTTTACAAGCATTGCAAATATTTTTCATGTAATCTGAAAGGGTAAAGTTATTGTCTATACCTTTTTAGCTTTTTAGCAGAGACATAGTCTGTGATAAGGGACAGATTTGCCAGTAGAAAAAATTAATTTAATATATATGCCGAAAAAAGATAGGAGACATAAATCAAATTATCAAAGGAGGCTAATATACTAATTGAAAAAAAAAGACTTTCCTTTTAGGTACTCAAAAACAAGAGAAAAAGATAGAGAGACAGAGACAGAGAGAGTGTTGGCTTCTCCTACCATGTGCATGGGCTGGCCCTTCCATTGTTGGAGTAGAATTTCAAAGGTTTCCCTATAAAAACGTTTGTTTTGTTCCAAGTAGACTTTTATAGGGTTTCTCCCAACCTTCCTCTTGAGGGCTTTTTCCTCGTGTAAGAGTCTTGTGTTAGGGTGATTGCCGAGGTAGAAAATGATGGTCTTCTTTGGGATTCCCTTTCAAGCCTTCGTTCCTGCATGAGCTTCCTTGGAAGGAGGCCTAGTCTTCTCTGGGTCTGCCATGATACCAGCCGAGACTTATGCCAATGGTAAAATAGCTCCTGCATGTCATATCTCTTGATAATTTTACATCTCGAAAATTCAATACCATAGGGATTCTTTCTCTACCTTCCTACTGCTTGCTTGCACCTGCATCAAATCTAATCTCTGTTAGTTCCATTTTCCCATCTCCTAGATCACTCACAGTCTCTTCTCCATCTTCCATTTTATCTCTAATTTATATTAATTCTTCACCATGGAAAGACTTAAACTGAGAGCCTTAACTTTCATGAGGCCATAGTAAAACTAATAAATGTATTACTCTATCATAAATATTAAAATTAAAAAGTTTCAAATGTTTTGTTATAATCTAGGCATGATAATCTGTGTGGAACCACTGTTCCCATTATTTTTTTTTTACTATATTTCTTTTTCTTTTTCTTTTTTTTTTTTAAATATGGAACGCTTCACGAATTTGCGTGTCATCCTTGCGTAGGGGCCATGCTAATCTTCTCTGTATTGTTCCAATTTTAGTATATGTGCTGCCGAAGCGAGCACTTTTTACTATATTTCTACCTCTTGCATTGGGTCTAGAACATTACAATGGAAATTACAATACAATTAAAATACAATAGATAGGGTCCTGAGAGATAGCACAGCGGTAAGGCGTTTGCCTTGCATGTGGAAGGTCAGTGGTTCGTATCCGACATCAATATGTTCCCACGAGCCTGCCGGGGGCGATTTCTGAGCTTAGAGCCAGAAATAACCCCTGAGCATTGCAGAGTGTGACCCCCCCAAAAAAAAAACAAAAAATAAATAAGATACAATAGATAGAACTGATGTGCCAGTAATAGTGGCATATGGGTATGCATAAATAAGGCAGTCAGTAAGGTTCTTGCCTTTCATATATTTTCTTATAACATATACTAGTCTTTCATTGGTTTCTATTTGTATCAACGAGATGTCATTCTATACCACTGAATGCTATATTTATATCAATGAGAAACTTTACAATATGATATCTAGTACTGTCAGGATCAGATCATCAAGAAAATATGGATAATATAGTAATCTAATAAAGGTAATATGGTATAAAAGTAATATAATAAAATCCCATTTGATACCTACTGATTTACTTGCTTTCTAAACTTAGCATTCTAAGTAATGTCTGACTTGTAATATATTTTTTCTAGTACTCTCGTCCCAGCTTTTAATGTTTCAATCATTACATCTATTTTTACATATTCAGAATTTTTTCCTTTGACATGCACTACAAAGTATTTTGAGAATATCTTCCTAACAAAGCAACTTAACTGCAATTTTCTTTTCCTTATTTATGTTCAAATGTAACAGAAACAAGAAAGAACTAATCTTCATTAGGAAACTTACCACTTGGAGGAGGAGGCGGTGGTATAATAGACAGAATATGGAGAGGAGTGGAAGGAAATGAATAATTTGATGACAGATGAAATCCTGGAATGTTTTATGGAAAGAACTATACAATTAATAGTATTATGAATCTTGAAGTCTACTTTTTTATTTTTATTTTTATTTTGTTTTTGGCTACATTCATATGCACACTTGAGGGACCATATGAAATCAAACAAGGGTTGGCCATTTACAGGGAAATGTTCTTTACTGTGCCATCTCTTTGGTCCCTGGAGACTATTTTTTCAAGAATGATTTTCTGACCCAGGCTACTCTGATAACAAAATATTATAAAGCAATCATATATGTTACCATCTTGATGGTTTCACTGTGTATATGTGCTTATTTAATAGAAAATATATATTTCACAACTTTCCCTGCCTGAGAAGTTTGTTTCTTCTATATATTCCTCTGGTTATACTTAGTTTAGTCATAGCCCTATGGACATAAAAGAAGTAGCTAAAATATTTGCACCTGGTAAAAATTATATTTTGCCTGAAAAATTATCTTTAAATTTTACTATGCATTGATTTCCCCTTTCTTAAAATAGGCATAATGCTGGACTAACTTGAATGGCTTCTAGGCTTCTTTGACTTTACTAAGCTCTTTAAAGAATCACAATGCAAAAAAAGAAATTGAAATCCAGGACATTATTACTGTTGTTATGTAAAAAATTGATATTAAAATACAACTGTGTCTTTATACTTCCCCAGGGCCATTGTCCTTTATGTTTTCACTTTATTCACTCCTCTCGGGGTTAGACGTTAGACTGTCTTGAATATAAATTTCATAGGAGATCAAAGGCTACTAAGATAATGTGTGTGCTTGAAACACCCCCTGTAAGGCAAGAATTAGTTAAGCTTCTTGGTCTCCGCCTCCTAAAATTATAGAAAGGTCTATGCCTTTAGTAGTATATTTTATTTTTATGTGAGTCTGACATAATCAGAACTTGTACAACTACATGGAGATAGAGAATGTGTTGGAAAGATAAATATGTTAGCTTAAAATCTAATTTTTCACATGAATTACTTGCCTTAGTAGAATGGATGATGCTTTCTTAAACCATGCATGACAGAATTTTATTTTCTTTTTTAAGTCATTTACGGTAAATGTTTTTGTCTTGTAAAGGTTTTAATACTTGTGTCCTTTTAACCTAAAAGAGACTGACATTTAAAAAATGTATATGTGAGGGAGAAAAGCTTATGGATGTACATATTTTAGGTTATTTTGACCCATATTTTCTAAAAATAGTACATGGCATTTTGCTATTCCTCTTATTTGTCTCAGAGCAATGAGCCCAGATTACATGCATCAAAGTGATAAGCTTTTGTGTAAAATCAGTTGTCATGTATCTTGGGTACGGACAACAATCTCTTCAGCCTCCTGAGACATTCGAATGGGGTTAAAATGTGCTATACTTGTCAGAAGCATGTATAAAATTAGGGCAATAAAAGCGTGAGAAATATGTGCAAAAAGCATGTGTTGAAAGCTTTAATATTTAATGTATTTAACAATCGACTAAACATTTTATAAATTAAAAAAATTATGATACTTATAATAAACTGTTAACAAAGATTTATTGTTGGTGATTATATTTCTCTTTATACTTGGCATTCATTTATGTGAGAACAAAAAGAATCTATCTTAAGAATCTATCTTTTAAGAAATGAGAGGTGATTGCTATAAGAATTTCAGTTCCTGGGGCTGGAGAGATGGCAGGGAGATAAGGCGTTTGCCTTTCTTGCAGAAGGACAGTGGTTCAAATCCCGGCACCCCCGCCCCCCAAAAAAAGAATTTCAGTTTCTCTTTATTATGCAATTATCATTTAAAATATTTAACATTTTTAAATATTACACAAAATTTTCCAGTAATATCTACCCAAATATTTACAATACATTATATTGAAAATAAATTGCAGAGATGGTGTTTCCTGGCCCTTAGATGTTTCAATGTGTATTTTCAAAAAAAAAACCTCAGGTATCAAACACATAATCACTATATAATCAACAATTTCAGGAAATTGAATTTGATATGAAAATTTTATCTAATATATAAACATTACTTAAATTTTCTATATCATTTTAATAATGCCTTTAGAGCAAATGAAAATGAAGGACATATATGGCAGTAAATGTTGCATATTTTAATCTTTTAATCTGGAATAATTCTCACTTTTTTAATTAGGTTTATGACACAACATTAAATATCATGCAAAGGTCACACCTTTAAAAAGTTTCTCTTAATTTGGGTTTGTCTAATGTTTTTCTGTGCTTATTCAGAACATACAGTTTAGGTAGAAACTCATATAATATATCTGTCTACCTAGGAAGCAAATGAGGCAGATTTATTTTTTCCTCATAATGCTATCAAAGACTATTAATTATGGCAATAACATTTTCCTCCATTTTTAGTTATATAAGTGTAAGCTTTTTTGCACATGGGCTATATGACTAAAATTTGCCACTTAACTTTATCACTCCTTTGTAATATTACTTGATTTTAGCAAGTGTATTTAAGACGAAGATACAACAAGAATTATATTTTAGGGTAATAATGAGATTAAGTACAAAATATGTGAGGGAAGGAATAAAGACAGGAAGAAAGGAGAAAAAGCTGTGTTAGAGATGTACCTGAAATTTTGATTTTCTATGTAATCACAATTTGCTTTTTTTTTTCTTCAGTAAATGAGGACAGTATTTTTGATGGTGTATGTCTGTTGTTAAAATCACAAATCAGAAATAGCAAGTGTGAATAAGAGAATGTTTAGCACTCAGTTTCAACTGCTAGCAATTGTAAGTATTTAAGCTCTGGTCAAATAAAACATGATTAGTATAATTGATTATACATTTATATTTAAATTCAAATGTAACAAAAAGGCACACAGAATATCTGGTCCAAATTGCATTAGTTGGTGCATCCTTTGTCCTATGAATTCAATCTGAAAAGTGTGCATTAAGCACAGTCTTTTAACTAAAATCTTTACTTATGTTGGATCTGACCTACTATACTATATTTAAATTTTTCAATTCTCTCCCTGATTTATGCAAATATTCTGTCATAACTCATGATAGTTATTTAACAACCAGGAAAAATTATACACACAATACCTACTTACTATGACACCTTAGCACTTTAATAAGATATATTAAAAGCTTTTATGATATATTTTCATTTACTTTTTTATGAAGAGTCTGGGTTAAAGCAAGATTAAAACAGGTAGTGCACTTAACTTGTAGCTGACTTGGGTTTGATCCTCAGAACCCCATATGGACTTCTGAGCCATGCAAGGAGTGATCTCTGAGCATAGTCACAATTAAGCTCTCAGCACCCCAATGAGACCCAGAATA
>PVKC010016577.1:0-20124 GCA_004027635.1 Crocidura indochinensis
AAAAAAAAAAGAAATAATGCTTTCTGAAATGTTATAAAGCTTTATTTGGGTTTTATATTTATCACATAAAATACATGAATAAGACTTCCATCCAATGAAAACATTATTGCTACGTAAAAACTTGGAGTTATCAGTAAATAATTGACCACACAACTACACACAAAGTCTTTCTCCATCGTGAATATGATAGTTGGCATTTTGAAGTTTTGTTTCGTTTTGGTTTGTTTTGGTTTGGTTTTTTTGCAGTGTAAACTCTGGTACTTAATGAGAGTACAAACATGGCTAAAATAATTTCTATATTCATTGCACTCCTGAATCTTGATTCAGTAAGAATCCTATGCATTAAGAGACTGGCATTTGGGGTAAAGTCTTTCTCACAGTTATTCCTTTCATCAGGCCATGATCCAATGTGAACTCTATTGGTGTTTTAGAGGTTGGAGTTCTCAGTAAAGAACTTTTCATATTCACTGTCCTCAAAAGATCTTTCTTCAGAGTTGAAGAAGTACAAAGTCTGGCTAGAAGACCCCCCACATTTGCTAAACTGATAGGTCTTTCACCACTAAGAATTAGATGTTCAGTGAAGTGTTTCCAGTAAAGAATTTTTCCACATTCAAAGCTGTCAAAGTGCCTTCATAAAGAGTGAACTCCCAGGGGTTCTAGAGACTAGAGCATCAAGTAAAGAAACTACAACGTTTAGTACACTCATATGACCTTTGTCATGTGTGAATTCTCTGATGTTTACTGAAGTGCGATTTCTTTCTAAATAATTTTCCTCGTTCATAACATTCATGCTCCTGAATGAATTTTTAGTGCTGAATCAAGCTAGAGCTATTCCACAAGAATACTCTACACTTTCCACATTCATAAGACTTTCCAATGCGAACTTGCCAACAATCTCTGAAGCTGTAAATTTCACTCACAGGTTTTCCATATTCATTCATCTTTTCATTGTCACATAGCATCTTCTTTAGGGGAACTTTATGGTGATGAAGATGACTGCATTGGTTATTTAAGTCTTTCACTCATTAGTCCATAAGTAGCATGCATTCTCCAGTATATGGCTGCCCAGCACTCATTTTTCCTATCCAATTTACCCTTGTTATTTGATGCTGGAAGAATATTGAGCTAGCACCAAAATCCTTCTCACCATTTCCACAGGAAGTAGGCAACACAGACAAAATAAATTTTCAGTCTTTAAAAAATGGGACTTAATCCACATTGTTTTGGAAGCATTTCTCTGCAGTGTGCTTAATGCTCCTGCTGAGGTTTGTCACTGACAAAGAATTGTTTCTCGAATACCCCAGTCTACAGTGTTTCTGCTCAACATGCATCTCTGCAGTCTGAGCCACACACCTCAACAGAAGTGTCTTCTGTGGAGACTTATCTGCTGTGAGTTTTGTGAACAGTGGTAGTTAGTTACTTTAAAGAAATGTTCTGCTTAGATGGTGCCTCCTCAACCTCAGATTCAGACTCTCAATCCAGAGATTATAACTCTAAGTGGTTCAGTCTTACTTTGTAACACAGATTTCACTGAGTCTCCTTATGTGTAGATCCTAGAGCAACATGCAAAGGTCTTCTCCTTTATTCCATTGTGAGACAGGACCCCTATCTTAGGGCACAGAGATAGAACTCATGACACTTAGCCTCAAGTCTTAATCAGCATGGCAGTTATTAATTGAGTTTAGAGAATGAGTAGGGCCTGGGCCCAGTGATCCATGACATTAGGCCCAAACTTGACATCAAGTCTTAGAGCTGCCTATAGAGTGACAGCACTTCCTCCAGCCTGCTCTGACTGGCTCCAGGACTGATTCCCACGTGACACAACAAGCACAGGAGATTTCACATGTTATTTGTATGTCAAATGTTTTCAAGTATTGAACTGGTTTAGATTAGATTTCTAAGGCAGTTGAATTTTATAAATTTAATGTATTGGGAACTTTTTCCTAGAGACTGTTTGCTTTTCAAAATTCCACCTACACCTTCTTGCTATTATTTCTCACTGATGATTAGATATTTATTTATGTTCATCCCAATAGAGTATTCATCTGCTGCCTTGAAGATGACCAGATGAGGTAATAGCTAGAACCGTATGGTGAAAGCAGATTGGAGTTGGAGCTGTTGTTGAGTCAATCTTTAATTATTCTGAAATTGGGAGTGTCAAAGAATGAAATAATATTATCCAAACTCCAAAAGGACTGATATGTGTGCATATAAACACAGTTTAGCTATAGATATATGTATTCTTCTGTGTTCCTCTAAATAGGATTTAAATTTTTTGGTTTAGGGGCAGAGCAATAGCACAGCAAATAAGGTGCTTGCCTTGTACATGACCAGCTTGGATTTGATCCCTGGTACACATATGGTCCCTTGAACCCTGCTAGAAGTTATTCCTGAACAGAGTCAGGAAGTAACCCTTGAGCATCAAGTGTGGACTAAAAATCCAAATAAATAGATGAATGAATAAACAAATAAATAGCAAATATTTGGTCTAATAAATCAAGTTTTATATATTCAAACACATGTCACCATATATACTCACATTCAATTTTAACATTTTAAATACTCAACATGTAACTGAAATCTCTTTTATAGCTCAGACTTTTCATGTGATTTCCCCCCTATTCCTTCCATTCTCTACTGTGGCATAACTAATATCTCATACATGGCATTTATTAGATATGAGTGAGTAGATATTATGATACCTTTATAAGTTATGCATTTATTATACTATATATTCTACTGCAATTTGCATTGATGCATAATTTTTATATTTATTCATGTGCATGTATAAGCTCACCTTCACATACTTTTGCTACTATATAATATTCAATTCTGTAGAACTGACTCAGTATGTGCATATAACTTTATTAGGTTTTTATAAGAAACTGAGTTACTAAATAGATAAGTAATTACTGGGCTGATCTTTTTTAAAAAAATACAAATTTATATAAAAATTAAAATTGTAGGGAGTCATAGAGATATCATGGAGGTAGGACATTTCCTTGCGTGCAGAAGGATGTGGTTCAAATCTTGGCATCTCAGATGGTCCCCTGTGCCTACAGGAGTGATTTCTGAGCATAGAACCAGGAGTGACCCTTGAGCGTTGCTGGGTGTGACCCAAAGACCAAAAAAATAATTAAAATTGTATTTAAAATGTTGTTTGTTGAGTCAGAAATTAGAAAAATTTATGTGAGCTAAGTTATGATTTCTTACCACTGTGATAATCTAGTGTATGTATCTCTCCATAGGAGGCTTGTGCATTCATGAAGAAGACCAGATGCTTCAAACATTCAGTGTTTCTTTGTTTCTGGTTATACAATGAACATGCATTAGGTGTAGAGTTACATTTTCTATTTGCTGGATGTAATCTCTTTTGTTCTTAGTGAATTTCACTTAACCAAACAGACACATACAATTTCTAATATTTAAACTTCTAAATATATAGCAATGAAGCCTATCTAATATGATATCCAAGACTTTTTATATATCTCTATATGTATGTCTCTAAGGTTCTATTTTTCCAGATTGGTGCAAATGTCACAACTATTTAGTCTGTTTCACAGATTCTCTTCTCTTATTATATGACATGACTTTCTCTTATTATATGACATGACTTTCTTGTGTAGATATTTTTGTTTTAAATACCTATTATTATTAGCTTCTGAACGACCATTTCTAGACTTCAGTGTATGTAAGAGACAATTTGGAGAGATAGACCACAGTAGGAGGATGAGAAGGAAGTCTGGGAATTAAAAATAGACTGGTGGTTTATTTTGTTAAATGGATGTACTCATCCCCCAAAACATTACATTTACTAACTTTTTCTCTTCCTTTAAATTTTATCTAGTTTCAGTAACATACGAGCACATTTAGTGCATTCAAGCTGTTAAGAACTGTTATTAAGGGGCCCGGGAGATAGCATGGAGGTAAGGCGTTTGCCTTTCATGCAAAAGGTCATCGGTTCGAATCCCGGTGCCCCATATGGTCCCCCGTGCCTGCCAGGAGCAATTTCTTAACATGGAGCCAGGAGTAACCCCTGAGCACTGCCGGGTGTGACCCCCTCCAAAAAAAAAAGAACTGTTACTAAGTCCTCATTGAATGTGGGGCCCTTGCTCTGAGCTGTGGGCACAGATTGAAAAATATGAAAAATAAACCACTGCAAAAGCAGTCCTACAAGTAGTAAAAATTTCTTCTTTGTGGATAGGCATGGAAATACACTCCAGAAATATAAAAAGAGAGAAAAATCTTAGGGATGTGATGAACATTAAGGGAAGTTGTTTAGGCAGTGTTGAAAACCTAACTGTCATGTTCAATACCCTGACAAAAAAAAGTTCTAGGCCTGGACCCATGCCAGGAATGAATATTGTCCTCTTTAGGATCATCCTGCAAAGTTAATTTTGAGATATTTTTTCTACAGGGAATTACAAATTGGAATTCTTTTCTGGTTGAAGGTGTGACTATGCCCTGACATATATGATAGTGCTGTTTGGAGAAACAGAGTACTAGAAAATTAAAGTGGGAGTTGGTATGGGTACTTGGAAGCAATAATTGCTCTCTCATAGAGTTCACTTCCACTGGGTACTGATTATTAGTGTTAAAGGTGGAACAGACAGAACTCTATTCTCTATTAAGCTGGATGACATAAGCTGCTCTTACCCCGGAGAGAACTGCAGAATTAGCAACTAAATTATGGAGACCAGTACAATATAATTTTTGTTTGTATTTTGTTTGTTTGCTTGCTTGTGGGCCATACCTGGTGGCACTCAGAGGTTACTCTTGGCTCAGTAACAAGAAATCATTCCTGCCAGGCTCAGGGGACCATATGGGATTTCAGGGATCAAACCCGTGTCCATAACAGGTTGGCAGCATGCAAGCCAAATGCCCTCCCCACTGTGTTACTACTTTAACCACTTTATAAGTTATTTTTAATTTCCAAAGAATATGATCAAAATAAACAAGAGATTCCATCAAAGAATATATACATACACATACATAGGGCACTAGAAATAATTCAAATCTAATAGACTTCATATATTTATGCTCATTGAATTCGGTCATTCAAATTTTGGATTAAGACTAAATATTTGATAACAATTTTCTGTACTGACTTGCTGTTAAAATAAATAAAAGAAATTCTCTTGGAATCTGAGAATTAGAACAGTGGTAGGGTATTTGCCTTACACGGAGCCAACATGGGAGGGATCTGGGTTCAATTCTCGACATCCCATATGGTCTCCCAAGCCTGTGAGGAGAAATTTCTGAGCACAGAGCCAGGAGTAACCCTTGAACACCACTAGATATGCAACCCTCCCATAAAAACAAATATAAAAAAGAGAATTCAATTGAGTAAAAAGAGAAGCCCAGCATAAATTTTACCTCAACAAACCAGTAAAGAAGACTGTTCATAGAAGTCAGACTTCAGAAAAATGACAGTTAATTCGGAACAGATGAGGATGATAGGAATTGAGGGAGATACTTGTCATTCTATTTCTTTTTTATCATTTAATTTAGGGTTCCTATTGAGACATACAACTTTAATTAAATTTAATCTGATATACATTATCTCTCAGAGAAAAATCATGAAAATAAAATAAACTAATAGCATCCAAGGCCTTCAAAATAGTTTAGATGAATTATTGACATTACCCTGCTTCAATTTTCTGCATCACTAAGTGATATTTTAGGTATTTTATGCTAAATAGATAAAATGAACCTGAAATATTTCTATAATCCCTACTAGAATAAAACATTATTATAGGCTACTTTGCTAATTATTAAAAATTGATCAACTCAAAGAGATATGAATAGTACAGAGCAAACTTAATATGCTTCCTATTTTATTTTGCTAACAGATAAATTATGGTAAATATGCCATTTGACTTTGCTTAGGCTATTACAAGCAAATCAGCAAAGGCATCAGGAAACCTTAGCTTCCTAATTAAAATTCTGCTAATGTTTTGTACCTTTAGAAGGGGGTCTATTTTTCAATTAGATGTACAAGAAGAATCCTGACTGATAAAAGTTCAATCCCATCCCACCTTTACAAAATTGGCTGCATTCACAAGAACATTTTAAAATCTAAGCATTTAAGCCTCATATACAATAAGCATTTCAAGCCTCTCCTCTTAGAATGACCAAATTACACTTGCCGATTCATCCTCCAAAGTATTATAAAAGAGTAATGGCTTACATTCAGCTGATTCAAACCAATTGAAAATAAATTTAGACCTTTATGATCATTTACTTTTTCTGACTGTATCTCACTCCTTTAAAAATGTGGTTTTGGAAATCAAACCATGGAAACTAAACAACAGTTCAGATTTTCTATTCTAGTTGGAAACCCTTAATTATTGAAGAAACTTAAGAGGTTTTCTAAATTATGCTTTATGGAAAATGGAATCAAAGCTGATATGAGTGATATGTTACTATATTTATTTTGCAACACATCAGTGTGAATTATGAATCATAAGAAAAATGTTCAATTTCTAAAAAATTAATTTTGTCATTCATATGCATGAAATAAACAATAAAATAAAATGATAATTCAGCTCAATCATGCTTCAGTTCAATCATTTCTCATTAAGATAAACCTTAAATTTTGATAATAGCTTTTCCTAAAATTTATAGAATTAGTAATTTTGATTAAAATATTTGATTTTGACTAACAGATTTGTAATTCCTATGAATATATTATTATATTGGCATCAATATTTGAAAACTACTTTCACTAGCATTAAAATCAATGTTATTAATTTTTAATATTTAATATAATAGATATCTTTAAGTCATGATTTACAGTATTGTTGGAAAAATTGCCATGCTTTGAGCTCTAGTTGTGAAAACTAGTTTTTTTCCATAATTTTGTAACATTTGAACTAATATTAATGAAGTGCTAGCTAGAGTTAGAGACTTGGCTCAAACCTGAGCTCATGCTTTGTGTTTAGAAGGCCTGGATTTTTTTTTTTTTTTTTGTGGTTTTTGGGTCACACCCGGCAGTGCTCAGGGGTTACTCCTGGCTCCATGCTCAGAAATTGCTCCTGGCAGGCACGGGGGACCATATGGGGCACCGGGATTCGAACCGATGACCTTTTGCATGAAAGGCCTTACCTCCATGCTATCTCCTGGGCCCCAGAAGGCCTGGATTTTAACCCCCAAGAGTACATTGTTCTCAGAGCATGACAGAGAATGACTATGAGCATTGAACCTAAAGTAGCCTTGAACATTTCCCAGTGTGACACCCCCTAAAGTAATAAACTAACTAGAATGTTTTAGAGTCCTTAATACTATACTACAAAAATCACCTCCTCCATATCCTGTTTCAAATGATTTTAAGATTCTCAAATTAATCCCAAACTAAAGTACAGAGCTAACTATCCCAAAGATTAGTATTTATGACCTGAAATTGAGTCACTTAAATTCTCTGTATGTTTTTAAACCTCAGCTTTTTGCTACCTGGAGCTAGATAACTTTTTATTATGGTGCCTGTCATATACATTATGGGGTTGTGGAATGTTTAGCAGCTTCCCTGTTTCTATTTTCATGAGATGTCAGCACTGTACTCTCTCATCTATTTAGTTACCTAAAATGTCTCGAGACATTGACCAATCCCTCCCCACCCACAAGTTCAAAATCATTGATTTAAATGGCCATTCTCTAAAGGTTGCTGTGGGGATAGTGGTCCCAAAAGAGATCTTGGGGGGTAGGGAAATAATGATTGCATTGTCTTATAAGCACTAGAAAATCGGTTGGGCACCTCTTTCTCCAATTTCACCCTTTACCTGAGCACTAAAGTCAGTATTGAGAATGTTTCTTTGATCATTTACACTTTCTTCCAGTGTTCTCTTTCATTATCAAAATTTACATATTCTACTTTTAGTCTGGCTTCCAAATCTGTATCTCTAGTATAGACTTTCTAGCTTAGCTTCCTCTCTATGAATTTTCAGGAGATTTGAAACTCTTGTTCAAAATTAAACATTCTTCTCCCACATTAATTGTCCTCTTTCCATTCTCTCATTATTTCCCCTATGGGAAATTTCTTTCATTCATTTACATTTAGACTATATATACTATTTGTCATCCACTTTGCCTGATTATTATTGCTGTCATCTCAATTCAAGATCTCATCATCTTTCTTAACCGGTCTCTGTTTCAACCACAACCCCACTCCACATAGCAAGAATAGTTTGTATTCATGCCACAAATCAACTCTAACTCATCCTTGCAGAAAACACTAATATTCTACTATTCATAGAATCTTTTTTACAGATTATCTATCAACCTGGTCCTATTTCTCTTTGTAGTCACATTTTAGAACAATTCCCTTTCCTTCCAGTGTGCCAGACCTCTGATCTGTCTCAATTACTTTTTAAAGGAAGAAGAGCATGATCTTAGTAGTACATAAATAACCTCTGTTATTTCTGGAATGAAGATTTTTTATGACCTCTGTCTTATTCCAATTGTATCCTCATACTGCATCTTTCTATATGAATCCTAACTATTTGTGAGCACCAGACTTATAGTTTCATATTTATTTACTTCAAGACCTAACTTCCTAACTTGCCAGTTAAGTGACAAGCTCCCCCAAATCAACAATCATGTCTTCTCTTTAGTGCTGAGAGTATAGGAAATAATTGTATTAATTGTGATATGGAAATTACTCTTAGCCCATATATCATATAAGACAAAAACAAAGAAGTGATTATGAAACTATCTAAGAATGGTACTAGTAAAACTTAGAAGTGATTTTTACAGCTTAGCTGCTATTCCCTTTTCACCCTTCAAGAAAAATAGCTTTTATGTCGAAAATGGAGCTTTCACAACTTCCTCTAATAACTTGCTTAATCCCAGGTGAGAAGTTAACCTCACATTCTATTATGGCATAACAACATGACAATAGTTGTTTTAAGCACAGAAAAGATAGGGCATTTACTATATATATAAAATCTGTATTCTTTTTTTTTTCTTTTCTTCTTTTTATTTGGGGGTGGGGGCACACTTAGTGACACTCAGGAGTTACTCCTGGCTATGAGCTCAGAAATCACTCCTGGCTTGAGGGACCATATGACTCCGGGGATCTAACCACAATCGTCCAAGGTTAGCAGTGTGCAAGGCAAACACCTTACTGCTGTGCCTTCATTCCGGCACCTGGAATTTATATTCTAATTTTGGTTCAATTAGTTTGTTTCAATGTCACTTGATCCAGCTATTAATGTAGATCCCAGGTCTACATTGCAATTACATATACTTATTTTTGGGGGGTCACACCTGGTGATGCTCAGGGGTTCCTGACTTTGTGCTCAGAAATCACTCCTATCTGGAAGACCATATGATGCTAGGGTGCTAGGGATAGAACCCTGGTCTGTCCTGAGGGACGCCAGAGATAGAACCCAGGACCGTCCTGGGTCAGCCACATGCAAGACAATTGCCCTTCCAACCTACAATCACATACCCTGTTTATCTAATACAGGTTTTTTACCTGCTTTAATTTTTTCATGATTTCCCCCAGAATATTGAGATATAATTGACCTATGTGTTGTATAAGTGAAATGTGTATGTCTTGGTTTGATAAATATTTATATTGAAATATTTTTACTAATATAAATTGGTTGATACCTCTATCCTGTCATCAAGTACATTTTATATTTGTGATGGGATCACTGGATGTTTCATTTGAGCAACTTTAATTTTGTAATACAATAGCTTTAACTCTATCTTGTATGTTTTATTTTTAGAATTTATTCATCTTAAGCTGAAAGTTTATATATTTTTACCAACAGCTCTCATTATTCCTAAGCCCAATGACCGCCACTTAGTTAATGGTCTATGAAACTGTCTCTTTTTGATATAGCATATAAGGAATATAATACATATTTTGTCTTTTTATGTGTTCCTGTTTCACTTAGCTTACTTCTTTTAGGGACCTTTCATGTTTTAGTCAAAACATTATATTCCAAGAACCTAAGTGGATCTCTCTACAGATATTCATGCAACAATTGACTACATTCTTTACTGTTTCTTCTCTACTTTCAGATGGCAAGTAACAGTTCCTATTATCGTAGTCAAAGATTTGAGATTTGAGGGAAGAAATATGTTTTCCAACTTAATAGGCCAAGAAAAAGTACCCCTTTCTCTATAATATTGATTAATATTTCATTTTTGGGAACATTGAGCTTGATTATCAGTGAGATCTCTTCTATATGAATGGCCACATGACACTTTATTCCAAGAGAAAATGTTCTGAAAGATTCTGATGCCATATGAATTCCTGTTCAAATTTAAAGACCCATGAAATTATTGAGACATGCTGAGTTCAGACTATTCTAATGACTTAATAGCAAACGTCTGAGAAGACAGGGACTGTAGGAGAGCAGTTCTGCTCCCAAATAAAAGTTTTCATTTGCTCTTTCTCCAACTACAAGTGATCCTGTTAACCCTAGGTTTACATTTTTTACCTGCCTATTATAATGTTCAACTATTAGGGCTAACATGGCCAGCCCGCAATAGGACCCTAATCTCAAAAGCAGATTCCAAGAGTCTTGGATTCTATGTGTGGCATTATTTTCTACACAATATTTAAAGTACTCATTGTGCAGGCCCATTAATGAGTTTATTAAAGTGTATGTGGTAAGAACCAACATGTTTTGTTAAGTATATAATACATTATAAAAATTAAAAGCATTTCACAATCCTGTTTTCAATTTATTGCTGTCTATGGAGCAATCAATTTACAAAATGTATGCTTCTATTACTAAATTTAGTAAAAGGATGAAAGTTTTCTGATAAAAATAATAAATGTATTGAGTGCTCATCTAATTAGAAAAATTATACACTATTTTCTCCAGTTCTAAAAAACATTTAGATCATAAATACTTTGATATGAGGTGTTCTTGTTAAAGCAATGGCAGGAAGTAGATAGAGCAGGATGCTTTGTTTTCTTTTATTTAGAACAAAGCACATTAAATGGAATGGATTGAACAACATCATAATGTTTCATGATATCAGCCCATGTCTGGACTTATCAATGTGTTGAATCCTTTACCTCATGAAATAATAACCACAGTGACCCGGAGATTATTTGTAAGTCTTTGCAGTATGCCCTGTGTCTTCTTTTGCCAAATGGCAAATGTCATCTTGTTCCTTCTAGAATATGTTTGTCTTCCAAAACTCTAGAATGCACTGATCTGATTTTTGATTTTGATTAATTTTTGTGGGGTGCTTACCCGATAGTGTTCAGGACTTACTTCTGGCTCTGTTAGCGTTCACTCCTTGGCAGGCTCATGGGACTATATGATAGAATATATTATTGCTCCAGCCTCTGCTCCAAATATTTTTCTACTTAGGAGCAGTCTTCTGACTTATCTAATATACATTTGATTACCATTATTTACAGATTCTGTATTTAGCAATTCACTTACCTGCTAAAATGAATTTGTAACGTCCCAAATCAATTCTTGCGGTACCTTTATGGTGATTTATACTCTTATGCAGACATTCTATACTTAAGACATTCAGTGCTCATGAACTCAACTGAAATAGATCAAGGTGATGGCTTTCTGTATTGCCTCACTGCTCATACTGTAAACAAGTATTCTTTCTGCAATAGACTTACTGTTACTCTTTCACATTTCTACTTTTAATTGTAGATGGTGATGGTTTTAGACCCTGAAAGGTGCTGACATGTTATTTTATGTTCAAAAAAAAAAAACACTGTGGTGTACCTTAGAGGAAAATACGTGTGTTGTGGCTGGAGAGATTATCTGAAGTCAAATAATTTTCCTGTCTTGCCCAATTCTTTCATCTTCAACTCAATGAGTAGTGTACTTGCCTTGCATGTGGTTGACCTGGGTTCATTTCCAGCATCCCATTTGGCCCTGGGACACCACCAGGAGTGATTCCAGAGTACACAACTATGACAATCCTTGAGCTTTGCCTGGTGCAGCTTAAAAAACAAATATGTATGTTAATTAAGTTTCATTCAGGCATGAGTGCTGTTTGCTATGAGTTCAATAGTAATGAATCAGCATTAAATTTAAATAAAATGCTTAAACAAATACATATAAACCAGGTATGTCTTTGTTGTTAGAAATCTGACTAAAGGCTCAGAGAAATCTGACTTATTTTCTCTAAGAAATATTCAGTATTTTTAGTGACTTTATAAAGCATCTCTACCTCAGATAACAAAGATTAACTGAATCTGAGGATAACAATGCATCTGATTTACTTAGCTGTCTAGTCAATGTAAGATATTCTGATTATTTGGCTTGAGGACTGAGAAAATTGGAAAATTAATGACAGATCTTGAATAGTAAATTTTAGGCTGATGGGAACTTTTATGAGGAAGTCATAAAGACAGGTAATAAAAGATTTATAAAGGGAGCCCTCCTAAACCTGAATTTTCTGTGTCAAATTATATTAAAATTAATCTCACTAACTAATATTAAGCATGCTCCAGTTATTATTTCTGACTTTCCTGAATGAATAAAAAAAAAAAAGAAATTTGAAAAAAATTTATTTAATAGTGTTTTCCAAAACACACAAGTATTGCTACCTATGTCTATAGTAAATTATTAAAAAAATAAGTCATGCCTCTAAAAGTCTGTGAGTTTTCTATTTCCATTGCAAGTTCTCACATAAAAGGTTAATTTATTCCAATCAACTAGTTTATTAAGCTCAGAAAGGGCATATTGAGATACTACTGTAAAATTACTTTTTAAATTGTAAGTAAAACTATGATACAGAAAGATCTGACCTTTCATTACTTTCCTCATCCTTTGTAGTAAATGTAAAAATTACTTCAAGGGAATCTTATTTCTTTCATTTATAATCAGATCTTTGAATAGATTGTCCTCTTTAAAGAATTTTTATGCACTCCTCCTATAAAATGCAAGTTATATATATTGAGATGCAAGGTATTAACTTATATAACTCATACACATTATATCAGTAACGCTTATTATTTTCTGATCAAAATGGACCAAAAGTAACTTTAAAGGAATTGTATGTCAAAGAGCACGAATTTGTATTTTATTTCTTAATAGTATCTCAATGTTGAGGTAAATACTGTTAGGTTAATTTGTAACTTTCATGCAAAGTGCTGTTTTTCAAAATTATGTAGTTTGTAATCTTGTACCTATAGTAATTAAATGTTCTAATAGATTATTAAATTGGGAACTCTTTTATTTATTACTTTAGTAAAACAATTATAAGTAATCACTGAAAATCATACATTGAAGTACTTTATATTACTTTCATATGTATAATTCTGCTAATAGGTCTGTACAATAATAATTTCTATTTTAGGGGCGAGGGCAATATTACAGCAGATAAGGTACTTGCCTTACACATGTCCATTCAGGATCTAATACATCCCATATGATATTCTGACCAACATCTGGAGTTACCCGTGAGTTCAGAGTCAGGAGTTAGCCCTCAGCACTGAATGTGGCCCAAAAGTTAAAAAACAAAAACAAAAAACCCTTTATTTCAGTTTTATAGTTATAGATATAGAATATAACAGGGATCCTCAAACTTTTTAAACAGGGGCCCAGTTCACTGTCCCTCAGACCACTGGAAGAAACAAAACGGGAACAAATGTAATATGTGGCCCGCGGGCCGTAGTTTGAGGACCACTGGAATATAAGCAGTACAAGTATTTTGCATAGGTATAGAGAGCTAAATTAGGTTATTAAAGGAAAACATTTATTCAGACTCAGATCTAAGAAAATTCTGAACTCACAGCTTCAATTTTTCTAAATTTATTTATAAAGTTATATTTATTTTAAAAATATATAACTAGTAATAACAAATATATAATAGAGTATTTTTATTTTCAATTGAGTCTTTAAAGAATAATATAGCTGACTATTTAATCTATTTAATAACAAATTATCAAAAAAGTCTTAATATGTTGGTTTTATTTTAAATTATCTTCTATGAGGCACAATTGTAACACAGAAAATATTCAGATGTGAAACTTCATGGAAATTTTAGAATCCAGTGGCTGCTTTTAAGATAGATTCATAGATCCTTGACAAGAAGGAAATTA
This sequence comes from Crocidura indochinensis, assembly GCA_004027635.1. Taxonomy (NCBI): domain Eukaryota; kingdom Metazoa; phylum Chordata; class Mammalia; order Eulipotyphla; family Soricidae; genus Crocidura; species Crocidura indochinensis. Next base: position 14,045 of record PVKC010016577.1, read on the forward strand.
ATAGACCTTTATAGACAGCTACTTAAAAGAAATGAAATAAATTTTGAGTAATTAGCGTCAAGTAATTTGTGTTTTATACCATCAAATAAATGGTATTTCTTCAAAAATCCCAATCTTTTCTGGTTGTTGTCACACTGGAATTTTTGGTGTCAAAAGAAGCATTCTTCTTTCCCACTCCATTTTCTATTTAATATGTAATTTAATTGTTGAAATTTATTGGAGGGGGAAGGTTGGGCCGTACCTGTTGGTGCTGAGAGTTTACTCCTGGCTTTGCACTCAGGATCATTTCTGTCATCGATTATATGGGATGCTAGTGATTGGACCTGAGTTAGAATCATGCAAGGCAAACATTTTATCTACTATTGATTCATCTGGCCCCATAACTTTTGAAATTGTAATATAATTTAAATAACATATCCACCCTCTTAAATTCACAAGAAATTATTTTGGTTTATTTATAAGGTTATGATACATTTATCACTTATTTCAGCAATTTTATTACCCCCCAAGAAAAATTCTGTACCCATTTACAGTTCTTCCACATTTACTCATTTTTTATCTCCAGAGAAATGCTAATCTACTTCAATCTCTATACATTTGTCTCTTTGGATATTTTATTTTAAATGGAATCATGTAAAACATCTAACTTCTTTCAATTATACCATTTCCATGGTACATGCTTATTATAGCATGTTCTTTATTTTTTTTCTATTAGCAGGTAATCATTGATGGATATACATACCACAATGTTAAAAAACTCTTTCACCCACCAATGAATATTTAGGCATCTTCCACCTTTGCTTACGCTATATAATGCTGTTATAAAAGTTTCTTCCTATAGAGGTCTTATCGTGGACATTTTTCTTAGTGCTGTTTAGTATATATAATGCATATAATTCATCTCATTTATCATTGATTTTACTGCAATTTTAGAATTTCCCAGAAAAAAATGAATATTTGCACCTCAGTAGAGCTTAACCCTGTCAGTGACTGTCAAAATCTCCCTAAACTTGATCTCCATTTGCTTGTGTTTCCCCAGAGCCACCCATTGGCCAGATGCACCCACCACATGGCGTTACCCCTCAGAAGAACAGCAACCTGCTTGTCATCATTGTGGTCACCATTGGCATCATAACTGTGCTGGCTGTGGCAGCAGTGGCTGTGATTTGCACCCGACGCTCTTCAGCCCAGCAAAGAAAGTAGGTAGCAGCTGGTTCTAGGGATAAAGAAGTCATTGCTAGCCAGGGTTCTTTTGAATGATTTGTAAATGGCTTTTTTCCTGTGCTCTCTCATTACTTGTGTGTGTCTTTTCTTCTGACCTGGGAAAACACTAGCCTTTTTTTTTTTTTTTTTTTTAACAATTCTTGGTCCAAACATAAGGTGATGAGCATTCAATTTACAGGAAAAAAGGCAATCCATGTTGCATTTCTGTTTGGTTTTGCTTCTCTGGATCAGTTTTCCTTTAAAGTGAGGGTAGATGTTCCCTAGAAATTAGTTCTCTCATGCTCTGACCGACAAAGGCTTCTGCAGTTACTTACAAAAGGTGTTCCTCTACAATTACTAAACATTTTGATAGGGAAACCAGAAGGCATTTTTTAATGCTTGTTGCAAGAATGACTAAAAATAACATGAACTTAATGTAGTTAAAAGTAATGGGGTGTTTATTTGAGCACAGTAGCTGGAAGATGTTTTAAAAATTCAGAATGTTGGGGCCTAGTGCAAGCAGTAAGGTGTTTGCCTTGCATGTGGCTAACCTAGGATGGATCCTGGTTCCACCCCACCCCCTACATCCCATATGTCCCCCAAGCCAGGAGCAATTTCTGAGTGCATAGCCAGGAGTAACCCCTGAGCCTCACTGGATGTGGCCCAAAAATAAAAATAAGTAAACAACAAACAAAAATTCAGAATGTTACTGATTCCTGACTTTGGTATATTTACATTTATTGTTTGTTTTTTGTTTTTTTTTTGGGGGGGTCACACCCTGTGACCCTCAGGGGTTGTTCCTGGCTCTATGCTCAGAAATTGCTCCTGGGACACCAGGGGATAGATCGGCAGTCCATCCTAGGTTAGTGCGTACGAGGCAGAAGCCCTACCATTTGTGCCACTGCTCCGGCCCCATACTTACCATTTTTAAAGATTTAAAAATTATTTTCAATTTGTGCAGCTCTTGGAAGTAACCCAGGAAAGTGCAAATCTTATAATACAAAGGTTGTTTAAAGTTTATTCTTTTCACCAACACCCCATAACCAACATATGAACATGGACTCTATCAGTTAGCGAAACCAGCAAGAATTTTACTTATCATTGTTCTTGCTCTCTTTACTTCTCCCAGAACATTTGAATTCCAGCCTGATAATGTGTGTTTGTTTCCAGCTGTACTCTCACTGCATTGCCTCTAATTGGCTCTTTTCTTTATTTTTTTTCTTTCATGGAGACAGGCATTGTGCTAACTTTACAAGCCAGAGGTATAGATAGATAATTAATTTGAAAATGGCTAAACATTACTAGAAAAATATTCTCTAGTAACTAATTTTCTAATATCCTAACTTCCATTGTAAAAACTCTGGTGTCTTTCTTTGTGGATTCCAGCATTGTAGGGTTCTTATAATCAGTATACTAGAAAAAGTACATGAAGGAAATGACAATGAGATGTGAACACAGTCTTGATATTTGGTTTATTTATGTGGAATGACAGATTTTATATCCGGTAGCATTGTATTGTATCATCTCAAAGCTGGAGGAGCTTGTCCACTGTGACCTAACAAGGAATCAAATAGAATGAGTTTTCCAGGCCTGGTCTTGTGTTTAAGCAGCTTGGGAATTCATAATCACCCAAATATATTTAAGACACTGAGATTTTATTAAGAATCTTGGAAAATAATTGAGTAAGCTGTTTAAATTTTTCTTTGTCTAGGACTGAGAGAGTACAGTAGCTGTACATGTGCCTACTATGTGAACAACATGGGTTTGACGATTCCTGAACCCCTTATGAACCCCCACCAAGACAGATCTCTGAGCTCAAAGGCAGGAGTAAGCCATAAAAACTGTCAGGTGTGACCCCAAAGCAAAAGTAGGAAAAATTGTTACATTATTCTTCAGGTGTTATACAAACTTGGATTGGAGAACTTTGCAAAAATGAGTCTCTGAACAAGAGAGGAGGAAGTTTAAGATAATGGATGTGGAGATGGCACACAAAATAATTTTGACTATTCTATGCTAGGTTTTGAATTTATGATTGTGTTTACTAAGTTTAATACAGCCATGGAGGGGTGAGTTTATTTTCTATTTTTATCATTGTGAGGAAAATATCTAGGATTGTCCTGTTCGAGTGAAATATTCATTTCTTTTTGGATCTTGTTTCTCTACACTGATTATGTCAGTCTTCTTTGTGTGCAAAAGTGAGATTTGATGATACTTCTGAGAAATACTTACATTGTCTTAATCTCACAGTAAACACTTTGGTAAAAATTTGGATGTTTTATTCAGAAAACAGAGGCCTACCCCTTAGTCTAGTTTCCTTTGACAATCATAAAATGAGACCCAAGTACGTTTGCTTCCTTTTCATATACAGGACCCTGATTTGAACCTTGAGCACAGATAGTACCAGGAGTAGACTCTGAGCACCACTTGGTATGATCCCCACCAAAATTAGGAACAGAGTAGGAGGGTAAATCATTCTACAAATGACTGAAAACCTAAAAAGTAAAATTAGAGCTCATATATTACTACTGGTTTGGTTTTCTTCATCTCACTCTGAAGGCTCTATATTTACTTTATTATAAACTCTATGTTTATTAATGAATAAGCTTTATGTTTATTTTATTAAAACCAGCATATTTTATGATGTGATTCTTTGTATTTCTAAAAAATTATTTTGTTAACGCTCCATAATTTACAAAATTATTCATAGTTGAGTTCTAGATATAGAATAGCTCCAGCACTAATCCCACTACTAGTATCAACATCACTTCACCAATATTCCCAAGTTCTCTTCCATATAAAACACCCCCCCAATGGGCACCTTTTAAATTTGGTTGTTAAACTTGGGGTTTCATGATTTTGTAGTTATTAACCCTGTTGTTTCATACTTAGGTTTATCATTCCTTAAGATATCTGATGTACCTATTTCCCCTTGATTCCAAACATCCATTACTTTTCATCTTTCTTTTTCTCCCTCCCCTTCACTCTGTCTTTTTCCTTTTCCCTAGACTGTGGGGTAAATGGAGATCTAGATAAATTCCTTTAATTTATAAACAATTGCATTCCTTCATCCAGTTATTCTAAGTACCAAATATAAGTGGTATCATTATCTTGTCTTTATCCTTTAAATATATAATATCATAATATAGAAAAAGCATCTCTTATGAAAATAAAGTTTATTTGATAAATAATATTATATTATAATATTATTCTGGTAATATTATTTGGAAAATGTAGCATATTTATAATTTAGAGCAGATCTACAGATAGTAGAAACAAAGTTTTTGACATTTCTGATATCCTGAAAATCTTAGATACAATGATCATTTCATCTCTAATAGTTATAGAAATGATCAACCAATTATATAAATATATAAATAAATTTCAAGGTTCACTTGCCAGAATCATCAGTTGACCAAATCTCTTATATGATTTGTATGTACACATGTTTTAAATATTACCACATATTAAAAATATGAAAAATAATTTTTTTAGTACTAAGGATCAACTGTTTCAACTTTATTTTTGGTTTTGGTTTTTGAGCCTCATCCAGTAGTGCTCAGTGGTTGCTCCTAGCTCAGTACTCAGATATCATTTCTGGCAGGCTCAGGCTAATATCTAAATAAAATATACAAGGCACTGACAGAACTTTAAAAAAACCATCTAATCCTATCAAAAAATGGGGAGAAGAAATGAACAGACACTTTGATAAAGAGAAATACAAGTGACTAAAAGGCACATCAAAAAATGCTCCACATAGGATTGTCCTGTTCCAGTGAAATATTCATTTCTTTTTGGATCTTGTTTCTCTACACTGATTATGTCAATCTTCTTTGTGTACAAAAGTGAGATTTGATGATACTTCTGAGAAATTCTTACATCAGGGAGATGCAAATCAAAATAACTATGAGGTACCATCTCACACCACAGAGATTGGCACACATCACAAAGAATGAGAATAAGCAGTGTTGGCGGGGATGTGGAGAGAAAGGAACCATTATTCAATGCTGGTGGGAATGCCATCTAGACCAACCTTAATGCAAAGAGATATGGACATTTCTCCCAAAACTGGAAATTGAGCTCCCATATAATCCAGCTATACCATTTCTAGGGATATACCCTAGGAACACAAAAATACAATACAAAAATCCCTTTCTAACACCTACACTCATTGCAGCACTATTTACAATAGCCAGACTCTGGAAACAACCTAGATGCCTCTTAACAGATGAATAACTAAAGAAACTGGGGTACATATACACAATGGAATATTATGAGTCTTCAGAAGAGATGAAGTCATGAAATTTTCCTATACATGGAAATATGCTGTAGAGAAGATTCTTGTACATGGAATCTATTAAGCCAAGTGAAATAAGCCAGAGTGAGATAGACACAGAATATTCTCATCCATGGATGGGTTTTAAGAAAAAAAAGACATTTTTGAAACAATTCTCAGAGACAAATGATAAGAGGGTTGGAAGGTCCAGTTCACAACATGAAGTTCAACACAGAGTGATGAGTGCAGTTAGAGAAATAACTACACTGAGAACTATCATAACAATGTGAATGAATGAGGGAAGTAGAAAGCTTGTCCAGAGCACAGGCGGGGGTGGGGTGGGAAAGAGGGAGACTTGGGACATTGGTGATGGTAATGTTGCAATGGTGAAGGAGGGTGTTCTTTACATGACTGAAATGCAACTACAATTTTATTGTAATCAAGGTGTTTAAATAAAGATATTGAAAGAAAGAAAGAAAGAAAGAAAAAGAAAGAAAGAAAGAGAGAGAGAAAGAAAGAGAGAGAGAAAGAAAGAAAGAAAGAAAGAAAGAAAGAAAGAAAGAAAGAAAGAAAGAAAGAAAGAAAGAAAGAAAGAAAGAAGGAA
>PVKC010016578.1:0-20715 GCA_004027635.1 Crocidura indochinensis
GGGGACCATATGGGATGCCAGAGATCGAATCCAGATCAGCTGAGTGCCAGGCAAATGCCCTACCCACTGTATTATCACTCTGGCTCCCTACAGTTTCATTTTTCAAAAAACCCTTTGGCTATGCTTATGTTTGTGTATAAGCTCTGATGAAACTTTCCAATCAACAGAAAAATTTACTGGTATACTTGAACCCATTTCATCTAGTGTAACCTGTTTTCTTCTTCTACGTTTTATAAATTCCAATAACATGTTGCACTTGATCAGTAGAAATCCCCCTTCATCTTCCTTATCTATTGAACACTGCTTAATGACTTTACAATCTGTTTTCCCAACTCCCTACTGCCACTAGGGATCATGCATGGTCATTTCAATGCTTTGGCTAATTAAACATTTGTTCCATTAGTAGAGGATGAAATGATAGTATTGCATGTTTAAAAGTTGCTAAAAGAGTAGATCTTGAAAGTTCTCATAACGGGTCCCGGGAGATAGCATGAAGGTAAGGCGTTTGCCTTTCATGCAAAAGGTCATCAGTTCGAATCCCGATGCCCCATATGGTCCCCTGTGCCTGCCAGGAGCAATTTCTGAGCATGGAGCCAGGAGTAACCCCTGAGCACTGCCGGGTGTGACCCAAAAACAAACAAACAACAACAACAACAACAAAAAGAAAGTTCTCATAACAAGAAAAAATTGTTTTCATGGGTTTTAACTAGGTGTAGTGTATTGATTAGTTTGTAAAATATAAAGTATTGAATTACCGTATCATACACTAAAGCAAATGTAATGCTACATATTGATTATATCTCAATTAGAAAACTAGATGAAATACTTATTGTGAGACTACTTCCCCTTAAAGGGGAATAAGGACAAATCCTAACTCATATTTTATAAAAATGTTTTCCTCTTATTTTAGTTTCCTAAAATTATTGTCCATTTATAATCTATCTCTAAGTCATCTGTATCCTTAAATGGAAGTTCTTTACTCTTTGCCACCATTATTTCCATTGTTAAGTAGTAGAGAAATCTTTCACTTTGCTAATTGCTGTTAGTGTCACAAACAGATTCTGGGGTAGTTGATAGAAAGGTCAATGATAGAGTATAGATAATTGAAGTTCTAGAGATAATATAGACGGATGTTGATTTAAAATTATATGCATCTGAGCATTATAATTTAATGTATGTTGATAAAAATTTTAAAATATAAAAGAAATGAAAGCACTTTAAGATATTTTCAGTTGCTTTTCATAAAAATGTGAGTAATGTTACTGCAAAAATGTGAATTTTGCATTAAGTCACAAATATTTTGGTTTCCCTGTGCATAACAAGATATATCTGCTTATACTAATGCTTATTGAATACACAATTATATCATGTCTAAAATAATTTATGTACATACCTTAACTAAATGTGGCACTGAAATACAAAGCAAGCACCTGTTGATGGAAAGATTGTGCTGGTAGACTCAGTCCTGAATAGCCATAAACCTCCAACTTGTAAAAAATGCAACATTTGCATCTGCCTGTGAGGGAAAGCACAATAAAACAATAAAGATAGGGGCCAGAGAGATAGCATGGAAGTAGGACGTTTGCTTTGCATGCAGAAGGATGGTGGTTTGAATCCCGGTATCCCCTATGGTTTCCCATACCTGCCAGGGTGATTTCTGAGAGTAGAGCCAGGAGTAACCCCTGAGCAATGCCAGGTGTGACCCCAAAAACCTAAAAAACAAACAAAAACCCTCACCAATAAAGGTATGTCTGTAACAAGAACCAGGGTCCTCAAAATTTTTAAACAGGAGGCCAGTTCACTGTCCCTCAGATCATTGGAGGGCCAGACTATAGTTTTAAAAAAAAATCTATGAATAGTGACCCGCAGCTGTAGTTTGAGGGCCCCATCAGAGACTGAGAGAAGTAGAAAGACAGAGAAGGGAAGTCAGAAAATATGGCGCATTCCACACATGCGCATCGTGGCCCAGGACGAGTTGGCTGCTAAGCTGGATAGACAGAGGTGACAAAAATACTTGGTGGGCTGGATAAATAAATGTTCTCGGCCAGCTGCTTGTGACCCACAGGCTATAGTTTTAGGATCCCTGAAATAGAGACAGCAATCTGGGCACAGTGGACTGTCTTCTTTACACATTTGCTTTCTTTTCTGAGTCAATGACTTTCTGTACTTTAATTAGAAATAATAAAAAAAGAAATACTCAAACCCAAAGAACTTCTTCCCAATATTTAAAATTAGATATATACACATAATATATATGTGCTGTATTTTATATATTTAGGCCTACATATAGAAATACATTGTTTCCGCTTAAAAGGTAGAAAATTGGGGCAGTAAAAATGTAAATGGAAAGAGCAGATTTTTTGACACACTACTCTTATTTTGAGGCAGTGTGAGGCTTAGCAGAAAAGATTATTTTGCTAGTGCTTAAACAACAGACTGTTTTAAGTTCTTAAGAAGAAAGACCTGCTCTGCAGTCTACCTTAGAAGAAGGCGGCAGGCAGGACAAGAGTAGCTCTTAGGTACCTGTGATCAGTGTAGCAATTGCTTTTCTCCAGATCATATGCTGTCATTTATTTCTTAAGCTGTAGCTTTGTGCTGTTGTCTTTTCCTTCTCTATATGATTCATTCTGCATCATGAGACTTACACTCTCATTGCGATAGACAGGGTGCAGTGCAGAGAGGACTGGCTTGCTTGTTCTGCACCATTAAGTGCTTGCTTGTGTCTTTCTATCAGAAATGGTTTGCAGAGTCACAATACGGGGTAAAAATGTTTTTTTTTTTCTGTCTGGGAGAGAAAAAGGGTTCTGTCTGGGAGGGTTTAAATATGGAGAAATGGGATTAAAAGAAGGAATAGAAAAATGTACTTAATGGACAATGTAATTTGTCTCTCTGTCATCATTTGCAAGCAAACAAAGAGCTATTCCACAATGGAAGAGTCTCATGATATAACATCGCCATTTGAGCATTCTGGATGACTTGGCAGGGGGTGAGGAATTGTGGGGATCACTGTAAGGTCAGGCCAGCATGACCAAACATAAAATGTCTTTCTTGGGCTATTAAGTCTCCCTCGTGTACATATTGTAATCCCTCATTGGAGGAATTGAAGGATATAATCCCAGTCATGCTAAAGGGATTTTACAAGATGTGGAAGGCTTCTGCTCATTAAGAACTGTTGAAGGTAAGCATAACTGGAAAAATTGGGTCTAAATATAAGTGGTCCTGTACTCAGTGAGTCATTTCGAGGAGAATGAACAAGGGCAATATGCCCGAGGAGAGTTAAAGCTGAATACAATGGAAGTGGCACACATTTCCCTTTCTTCCTTCTTTCTGTGCTTAATGCAATAATTTCACACTTAACTATATTACAGTTACAAGACGGAGATAATAAATCAATCAAAGCCCTCTCTTTTCCCTAAAAAAATTAAAATGCAGTTGATTTACAACAGTAGTATTAATTTCATCCACAAGATGACACATGTGACAGAAGCGTAGCACCAGTACAATGAGAGTAAAAAAGCAATTTGTTGAATTCATGGTCAGTTAGTGGAAAAAATGTATTAGTAGTTTAGAAATCTTTCTTTCTGTGATTATATACGTGCTTTGTATTAAGAAGAACATAAAATGGAAAGACGGGGAAAATAATAATTTCATTGACATAAACCCTTTTACTTTCTCATCTTTTTATAGGTGTAAATTCTGAAAACAATCAATCAAACAAAACAAGCCCCATACAACTAAAATGCTCCCTAAACCATGAAGCTTTCAGTAAAAACCATTATTGTCATTTTTGAATTCAGATCACATAGACATCTTGTAGGGTATAAGGAGGTTCAAGCTGTTCTAAAACAGTCATCACAATCCATTATGCCCTGTTCCATATAGATTTTTTCCCCAATTGCATGTGATACCATAATTGTAAGAGGAAATTTGAAATATATTCTGATTTTACATGTGGAAAGATTTATATTTTCACCTGTTTAAAGAATTCTTGAGCATCTCAGCTACAATTTAGGATGAATAATTTAGGACAAAGGCAGTTTCAAAAGATTATCTATCAAATTAATTTCTTTTTATGGTCTAAGAAAAACGGTAAGAGAAAAATATTTCTAGAGATTGTTGCTTGGCTTACATGTGAGAGAAATTTAAGCTAGTAATTTAAACCCCAAAGATTTACTGCAAATATCTACAAAGCTGAGCAAAATTATTTTGCCTAAGTACACATTTAAATATTTCTTGCCCTTAGAGATTGTATTGAATTGTTTTGTAAGATGATAGCAATATTATTTTAATGATAAAATATTTCATATATAATATTTTAGATTTTATTTGAAGTAATGTTCTCTCTGTCGATGCTAGAGAGAAAGAGTATAGGCAACGACCTCCTCTGAGAGGATTGGAAAACAATAAAGAGAAATTATATTTTATATAGTTTATTACCTCATATTTTGGGGAAAAAAATCAAATGTTTTTTCCCCCAGGAACCAATTCGTGTTTCCTTTATTTCTTTATATTTTCCAAAGCTTTGCTTTGATTCCTTTGATTCTTATCTTCTCTATTGAGCTGCAATTTCTACTAAGACTTCTCTTGTAAAATTACTCTCCTTCATAGCCTGTTTTTTTTTAAGTATCTTTTTAGACTTTTATCATTTAAGGGCTTTGGGGGCTACAGGTGTGGGAATCACATCTAGAAATGCCCAGGAGTTACTCCTGGTTCTGCACTCAAGAATAACTACTGCGCTAGCCTAGGATGGACCACGGTTCGATCCCCCGGTTCCCCATATGGTCCCCCAAACCAGGAGCGACTTCTGAGTGCATAGCCAGGAGTAACCTCTGAGCGTCACCGGGTGTGGCCCAAAAATCAAAAAAAAAAAAAAAAAAGAATAGCTACTGTGGATAATATGGGACGCTAGGGTCAGATCAGGTGAATGAAAGACAAGTGCCCTGCCTCTGTACTATCTATCCAGACACCATAATTGAGGTTTGTTTTTTTATTGACAATTTTCTTTGACCAGAAAAATCTTTTATCCATATGATACCTGTAAATTACTGCTACTATACAAATTACTATCATTATTATTATTGCTGTTGCTGCTGCTGCTACTACTCTTATTACTATTACTACTAGTAAATGTGACTTGGTTGAAGCAAGATGGAAGGTGGATCAAAGATTTTCTGTCTGATTCATTCTTGTTGGTTTGTTTTTGACTTGAAAAAGCTGCTTTAGTCATTTTCCAGAAGCAAATAAATGTTGCTCCTGGAATGGAGGAAACAAAGGTCCAGAGATTATGTAATTTTCCTTCAGAGAATATGTCTTGTTTAAGATATTTTTTTTAAGCAGATAGGTAGTGTGGCCCTGGAAATGTACTTCTGAGAAATAACATAATTTAAGAACAGATTGCCTGAAGTAGCCCAAAGGCATGAAGACCACATTTTTGAAGTAAAAATCCTGGACTCTTTGGAGGGAAAAAACTTTGCAGAAATGCAAGGCCCCATCAAAGAAGGGCGGACCCCCTAATGAAAGGGAAAACTAGAGTAGAATCTCTGAGATTATAAAAAAAATCAGCATGCAAAAGATGAGATTATGAGAAGACAATGTCAGTGCAGAGCTTTCCTGTGACAATGCCTGGATTATCTTTTGTTTTGTTTTACTCTTGCACTGCACTCAGAAATTGCCTCAGGGGACCATATGGGATATTAAAGATCAATCAACTTTGTGCAAGGCAAGCACCCTATCTTCTATACAAACTCTCTGACCCCGATAAAGTGAGAGTTTAATGTCTTTTTGTCTTTATTACCCTTACCCAATTGCTACCACCTGAGACCTGGTTTATTGTAATAACTTCAAAAAAGTGTTTGGGGGAATATGTCCTAAACTGCACATTAAACTGGCTGGTTTTTTATTTCTTAATTTTTAAATCAAGGTATCATAGTTACAATACTATTTGTATTTGTTCTGCAGTTGCAGAGCTACTTCTCCAAAACTTCCACCAGTTTTTAATGATTCTTCTACCATTTATAATATATTCTTAGTTACTAGTCTTCCTTTTACTTCTCTTCTTGAGAACATAAGATGTTTTTGTATCTCTTCTCTAGACAACCACCCTATAACTTTCCATGGTCTACTACACTCACAGGATCAATCTTAAGACTGTGTCTCCAGTCACTGCTAGCTAGAAGCCCCCAACCCCTCCAGCTCAGGAACCAGGACCCCCTCCTGCCCCAGCAATCGGCCAACTTGCTCCCAAAGTGAAATTACACCCTCCCAGCCCCCATCTTTAGCCCAGGCAAGAAGCTACAGTCACCTCTCTTGCTGATTCATTCTATGCGGCCTTTTTCTCCCATCTCCCCTCAATGTGGACTGTAGCCTGCTACCGGACCTAGCTCCAGAGGGACCCCCACCTTGAGGACACTACCTGATCCTTGAATGCTGCAAACCATTTTTTGGATGCCACAAGACTATGATGTGAGAGGAAAACGTGCCCTGGATCTTATCCCCCCTCAGACTATCTTAAAAGACTTAATGGGGGATAGCTATATTTTCTTTGTATGTTTCTGTAGATGCATTTTTAACTCTGGTGATTATTTCAATCTATACAGGTATCCCTCCAAACCCCCCCCCCCATTTTTTGTGCTTGTTCTGGTTCTACTTAGTAGGAAATTCTGGTAGAAAAGCCTTGCCTGGGATAAGACCCTAGGCCAAAACCAGGTCACAAAGATAGTATAACATGTTATTTTTACTCACAAAAGCACCAATAATATAATATGACATTGTTCTTTTTTGCATAAGCAACTAAAATTGGGAAATGCCATACATAGAAAGAAGTTCTTATCTAATAGGGATAAAAACCCATAAGTTTTATAATGCAGGGGCATCTTCCACTCTGGGCATTTGTCAGGAGGACTTGACTTAGACCTCAATTGATCAGATATTTCTATCCAACCTTGAACCCAAGATTCCAATCTTAGAATTGGCACAGTTCTCTGTACCAGCACCAAAAATTAAGCTCCCCCCAGGGAGGCCCTAATACCATTCTGGCACCAAATTGCTCCAGTGTAGGCGCAGATGACATTCTAACAACAAGGAAACAGCACAATTTGTTCTAAGGACAGGTTCCCTACCTCACCACCTAACAATGAGATGAAATCAGAAGACACTTCTTCCTAGCATCTGGGCAAAAATCAAGATCACTAATTACAGAAGACTGACTACAACAACAGCCACTGAACAGAACTTTTCCTGGCACCATAAAGAAAGACCTTGGGGTTCGACAACTAATATGCCCGAATTCTATAGTCAATCTTATGACAGTATACTTCAAGGGTAAAGATACTCTGTTTATCTTAGGCCAAGAAAATTTCCTTTCTAATTTCTCCAATGTTTACTGCACCTATGCAAAAAAAAAAAAAAAAAAAAAAAGCCACATCTGCTCCCCACCTTTTCTCTTTCTTCTTTTAATTTTAGTTATGACTTCTAGATAGGGGTTCCCACTTTTTTTTTACAGAACTATAGACCATGAATCACATATTCTATCTCATATTTCTATGTCCTCCTACAAATTGAGAAAAAAAAAGTGGATGGAACCCAGGGTCTAAGCGGTTTTGTAGCCTTAAGTGGAAATAAAAAATACTCAGATCTAAATACCCAAACCAAAGTTAATAACAATAGAATCAAGAGACCCAAACTATAACAAGCTCTACACAAAATGGACCTATTATGTGAGCAGTCTAGGGGGCTAAAGGTGGAGGTATGGGATACATGCTGGGAACTAAGGTGTAGGGAGATCAACACTGTGGGGGGGAATGACCTCAACTCACTGTCATTATGTACCTGAAATACAACTGTGAAAGACTTGTAATTTACATTTGTTTCAATAAAAAAAGTTAAAAATAAAGAAACAGATAAAGCTAAACAAAAATTAATATAAAAAAGCGATCAATGCCGGGAGGTGGCGCAGGAGGTAAGGTACCTGCTGCCTTGCCTGCGCTAGCCTAGGACGGACCACGGTTCGATCCCCCGGTTCCCATATGGTCCCCCGTGCCTGCCAGGAGCGACTTCTGAGCACATAGCCAGGAGTAACCCCTGAGCGTCACTGGGTGTGGCCCAAAAACCAAAAAAAAAAAAAAGCAATCAATAATTATATGGAAAGAAGTTCAGTCAACTACTCACTCAATAAACGTGTAATAGAACTGTGAGTGCATGCCCCTGCACCACCTGGAACCTGTGGACCTGTGGACTCAAAGCATGTGATCATTCAGACCACTGGAATGGTCAATGATGCACCAAAGACCCATGTTACAGGTCCCACTCACAGAACACGTTTTGGCAAATCACTACTTCTCTTTTTTTCTCTCTTTTTAAATTTTTTCTTTCTCTCTTTTTCCCTCTACTTCTTTGTCCTTCCTCATCAATACGATCTGTTAAAAAAAGAAAGCTCTAGCTGTCAGCTACTCCATAGGAAAGATACCTCTATACTTAAGATGCAGCGGATGAAATTACATAGGATAACCACATTCTATAGTCCTCACTACCACATTGCTTAGTACTCTAGATTCGAAAACTGTGCTCATTCTAAAAATCTCCAGCCACTATATAATCCTAAAACCTCTATTTAGCAAAGAACATCCCCATCAGGGATGAAGAGTCTCGAAAGAGGAAAACCCCCAATACTGATGCACTAGCCCAATACTCTTTAACTTGTTTTCACCATATTTACTTACTGTTCTTTTCTCTTCTCTCTAATCGTTTTTTTCCTCCTTTCAATCCTAAACCAAATCTCAACCAATTATTTATCTTTTCTTACCTAATCATATCTCAAAAATTCAAACCCAGCCTATGAGAGTAAGGCCTCTAACAACAATCTAGAAATGGAACACTAGTGTTTACCTTTATGTGGGCATGAGTTTGTGGACAGTGGACTCCTTTCTGATTGCCAAAACTAAAATGTAAACAAATCATGCCTAACCTGTATATAGCCTCTCTCATATATTACTCCTCTCCTTTCAGAAATCCCTCTATTCTCTCCTCCTCCAATCTTGATCCATCATTCTTCTTTATTTAGCCCTCTTTACCCTCAGTTATTAACCCATTAGGTACCAAGGCCAACCTCCTGCTCCAATAAACCACCACCAAGCGCCCAAACTGAAAGGACACTGTCCCAGCCCCACATAATATGCCTTGGCAAGAAACTACTGCCAACATACCTGCTTTATGCTTTAGACTCATGCTTTATGGCCCTTCTTACCCTCCTAATCATGGACTATTGCATACTACTGAGGCAGCCCCAAAAGGACCCCAGCTCAAGGACACTTCCCTCATGGCTACAGATAACTTCGAAAACCCAACAAGATGCAATGTGTGATGAAAAACCACCCTGGATTTGACCCTCCACAAGACTACCTCAAAAGACTCATTGGGTAAGCCTATATTTTCTTTATGTGTTTAATACCTCCATAATAATACCTCCTAGTCTCTTTATCCCCAAAAGTAAATTAACCTCATTGTTTTTGAGTGCCTTTTTAAAATACAATTTTATTTATTTCTTCTATTTTATATATATGTATATATATACATATATATTTTTTCTCTTCATCTCTACAACCTCACCTGTTTTGGTTTTGAGTAGTATGAAAACTTGCAAGAAAAGTCTTGCCTGGAATTAAAACCCAGGTCAAAACCAGGGCACAGGGACTGTGCAGACTATCATTCTCACTTCCAAATCCACCAGCAATATAATTTGGCACCATACCCTTTTGCAAGGCACTCTAACTAAAGGGGAATGTTATAGACAGAAACAAGCTTTTATCTATTAAGGGTAAGAATCCATATCTTTTATAATACAGGCTCACCTCCCACCCTGAACATATGTCATGTAGACCGAACATACACTCCATGTGATCGGACAGTGACCATCCAACCCAGAACTCTAGATCCCAAATGCGAAACTGACACAGGTCCCAGCAACAGTATCAGGAACCAGACTCCACCCAGGGAAATTCCAAACTCTGCCCCAGCATCAACGTACACCAGTTTATCATGACATCCTAACACGAGAAAACGGCAACAACTTGAGCTAGGAGAGGACTGCCCTATCTCACCATATAGCTGTATGATACAATTGGGAGACATGTCATCCTTTGTGCTAAGCAAAAACCAAAATTACTATTTACAGAAGATTGACCTTGACAAACACGGACTGGACAGAACCTAGCAAAGGACCTATGAGGAAGTTTCTTGACTAGGCCTCAGCTTCAGATTCGTACAAAAACCAAGATCTCTAATCCTGAAGGTCTGACTTTGACAACTTCAACTGAGCAGAGTATCTGGAACCATGCTGAAAGACTATAGCCTAGACTCTAATCTAGAATATCAGCAAAAACAAAGTTCACTAACTACAGAAGACTGATTACAACAACAGTGACGGAACAGAAATCCTAGAACTGTAAACAAACAAACAAACAAAACCCTCTCTCCTAGCCTTCGCCCTATGACCTATACAAACAGCAAGATCTTCAGCTACAGAGGCGAGATGTTATTGCCCACATGAGCAGAAAGTCTCTGGAACCATAAAAAGACCTTGGGGTGTGTAAAAGTGTGAGTATGGAGCCTGTAGTTGTTCCCATGGCATTATGCTTCAAGGGCAGAGAAACCATGTTTCTCTTAGGCCAAGGGAATTCCTGTTCCAATTTCCCCAATGTTTACTGTGCCTATGCAAAACAAACACACAAACAAACAAACCCACAATCCTTTTTTAAGAAGTGGCTGGAGAGATAGCATGGAGATAAGGCATTTGCCTTTAATGCAGAAGGCCATCGGTTTGAATCCCGGAATACCAAATGATCCCCCGTGCCTGCCAGGAGCAATTTCTGAGCATGGAGCCAGAGCCTGAGTACTGCTGGGTGTGACCCAAAAACCAAAAAAAAAAGAAGTTGCTGGGTATTTTTTCTTTTCTTTTGTTATTACTTTCAGTTTTTTTGTTTGTTTGTTTTGATTTGTTTCTTTGTAACTGATGGTTCTGATTTTCTGTTTATGTTTATTTTTTTGTTTATTCTTTTTTCTTAATCTTTTTTGTACTTTTTTGCTACTCCCTTATTGTTTTTGTTTGTTTGTTTGTTTTGTTTCTGTCTTGTCCATTTTATTTTGCTTTGTTATGTTTTTCTTCTTTTTTCTTCTTTCCCCTTTCTTTTTCCAAAGGAATACTTACAGCACCTAGATGACTCCTCCCATATTCCTTCTTCTATCTCCAATCGAGCCACATTACTGGAATTACCTTGATCAGAATCATAATTGCAAGGAGAAAAATGGATGGTACCAAGACCAGACAGTCATATGTCCATTTGGTAGAAATAAAAAGTGATCAAACTTGAATACAAAATCCAAAGTCAACAATAACAGAAATGATACCCAATCTACATCAAGCTATACATGGGGGGAACAGTTGCACTATCATTAAGCTGGATAAAGAAGGAGGTAGTGGGTTGCATGCTGTGAACAGGGGTGGAGGAAGGACATCACTGGTGGTGGGAATGCCCCTCATTCATTACTACTATGTGCCTTAAACATTACTGTGAAATATTTGTAACTCACTTTCCCACAAAGAAAAATTAATGTAATAAAATCATAAGATAAAAATCAAGCTTTAGTCTTTAACTGTTTATTTCAGGATCTGAACTTTACTTGAATCTTGGTTTTCTTCATTGATCATTGAATAAATACAAAGTTGATTATTCTCTCTGTTTTAAATGCTGACTTTTAATTTAATCTGTCTCTTAAGGGTTAGACCAAGGTGCTTAAAGTGTGCTCTGACTATAATTGCTCTTAGATATCACTTCCATTTTTTAAAGATTTGTATCTATACACATTCTGAGTTTTGAATTTAACACAAGTAAAATTCTGCACCTCAGTAAAAAAATAAGGTTTGCTAGGACACAGACATGCTTTATTTTGTACGTAGCTCAGACATGTTACTGTGTAAAAATCAGCTGTGTTTTGTGGGTAAATTAAATTGAAAAATGGAGATGATGAAAATCAATCCCTGCTCTTGATCCCACACACAAACCCCCTATAGCATTTTTTTCATGTCACTGATGCTGGTTGTTCCAGCTCATTCTCATCCATTTTCCTTCCACACCATAAAAATGGATCTAGAAAGATTTTCAATTTGCGTTTATTCTGTGAGTATGCCATATGTCTAATAATTAAACAATCCTACTTGAATATAAACAGATGTCAGTGGTAATAAATAAGAAAATAATATAAATGTTTTATTACACACAAGTATTTCTGTAAGCTTATAATGAACACTTTAAAGCTTGTATAGTAAAAGGGATAGAAGTTCTTTCAAAATATGAAAGCTATAATTTCCTTTGATGTGAGGCTATTCTTACTTCTCTACATATCTGAATGACAAACTCAGCTAGATTCTCTACTAATATCTATAATTAAAATTTAGAAGGTTATTTGAAATGAAAAAAGAAGTCAGAATTAGGTGTAATTTTCCTGTCAACAAGAAATAATTTTGATAATTAATTTATATAAATTAATTTTAAAATTAAACATTTTTGCAAAAACATTCTAAAAACTTCCTAGCTGCACATTTAACTCAATTTATTAAAGCATGTCAAAAATTCAGCATAATAAAAATATCTTAGTTCTACCAACCTGTTTTTTAATATTTAAGTTGAATGAAATGTAACTCTACATCTAAATAAGTCTACATCAAAGAGTAAGAGGTATAATTTAAATTACTTGATCAGTGCTTGAAACATATTTTTGATAGAGTTCCCAGAAATTCAGAAAATGATGTTTTTAATGAATGATAAGAGTAACGTCTCTCCATAATTCAGGATAATTTTTCTCTGCTTTTCACAAAATTGAGAAAGATCGTCTTTCCTTTCTGGGAGCCTGGAGTGCTTGCCAGCATGGAGGATGGTGGGCCTCCGCCATGCCAAAGGCCTTTTTAACCAGGCCTAGGAGGGGTGCAGGGCTTGGGTCAACCCAGCACCCTTCCACCTCCTTCCTCCGGAACTCCAGGGCCACCCCTGCGCCACATGCCCTGGGGGCAGTAATGTGGGTACTGAAGACGAGTTTAAAGGGGTCCTCAGGCTCTCCCCATTTTCCACCCGGCTCTAGAGGAAGGATTTGGATGAGGGTGGTGAGTTTCTGGCCTTCCAGCTCTTGAAGCATCTTTTTTCTTCCTGGGAGCTGGGGGTGCTTGCCAGCATGGGGATGGCAGTACAAGAGCACAAGAGGTGCTGGCTGCAGGAAGTCATAGGCAACTTTCCTTCCTACCCCTATCTGAAACCCACACTAGCCCCCACGCGAAAAATACACTTATTTGAATACCAGTGCTTTTGACCTGTCTGTCATATACAGAATATCCTATGTTTTATACTTTCTTTGCCTCCTTGGCTCACCACTCAAAAGTTCATTTTTAGTCCTTTACTACCTCACTCCCAATGCCTATTACCTCACATCTAACCATTCTTAGCACCAGTTCTTGGCTCCCCATGAAGCACATTATTATCCCCACCCAAGCTAGCTGCCAACCAGCTACCAAAGTGGAAAATAGACTCTCAGGCTGAAAGGAAACAAGTACTCTGTTCCTACTTATCTACTGTCAGCAGCCACCTGTCCTCCACCTTCCTTCACTGTGTAACTGTGGTTGCTACCATACTAGGTTTCTGATTAGTTCCCACTCAAAGGTATTTACCAATATGGAACTGCTAGAGTCATTTTTCAGACTCCAGAAGGCCAAATCACAGACCAAAGTGGCGTCCAGGATTCAGCACTCTCTTCCCGAATATTTTTAATAACAAAAAGGACATGCATTTATGAATATTCTAAATGTATTTACTTAACTGCTATAACTCTTATTGAATATCCCCTTATACAGTGAAATTGTTCCCACTGTTTTTTGTTTGTTTGCTTTTCTTTTTTCTGATCTATTTAACAAGGAATTACAGTATAAGAGTCTTTCGCTTTAGAATTCATGTTAGAACCAAGTTAAGGAGATGGTTGGACGCATTTCCTTGGCTCCCCAGAGGCACCAATAATTTAATGTGGCATTGTTCCTCTTTTGCATAGGCACATTAAAATGGGAAAATACTACATAGTTAAATAAGTTATTCTCTAAGAGAGATAGGAACACAAATTTTGTAATGTAGCTAGGCCTTATATCCTGAACACTGGCATAATGACTTGGCTCAGGCCTCTGAAGAATGGGCATTGTCCATATACCCCTGAACGGAAACAACCACAACTGTCTACATTATCACTAAGAGACAACCTCTGCCAGGGGAGAACCTGCCACTACCCTGGCATTGACTTTACTCCAAGGAGTGTTCCCTTGACATCCAGATGACTCAGTGATAGCAGCAACTTGCTTGCAGGGCAGGATGCTTCGCATCTGATGGTGAGGTGAAGCTGGAGGATGCTCCACATCCTGACTTCGATGAAATACAAAAACCAGAATCTTTAACTAAATAAACCGGACAACAACAACATCTAATGTGTGAAAAATTTCATAGTAACCACAGAGAATGAATCAGGGGTTGGACAACCTAGGATGCCTGCAGCCCAGAGTCAGTCTTATGCCAGAGAACTTCAGGGATAAGGTCTCTTTGTATTTAGGACAAGTTTTTCCCCCCATTTTACTCATATTTTGCTGGGCCTATGTAAACACTTGCCACTCTCATACCGTTAGTACTGTATTTTTTTTTAATTCTTACCCTTTTCATAAAAAAGAAGAGCTTACTAAAGTTTCTGCTGGTGCTTCAATGAATTCATCATGAGCCAAAAGTTTTAAAAAATATTCTTTCCTTTCTCTTCCATCTCTTTAGTTTTTCTTTCAACTTTCTATTAAAAAAACATGTTGAGGGGCCAGAGAGATAGCATGGAGGAAAGGCATTTGCCTTGCATGCAGAAGGTCTGTGGTTCGAATCCTGGCATCCTATATGGTCCCCCGATCCTGCCAGGAGCAATTTCTGAGTGTAGAGCCAGGAGTAACCCCTGAGCACTGCCAGGTGTGACCCAAAAATCAAACAAACACACAAAAAAAGCAAAACAACAACAAAAACATGTTGCTTTCGGTCTTCCTAAAAATGGACTATTATCAGTTATGTTAGCTATGTAATGCATTTTCTTCAATTAAATTAAAAAATAAAAGTTAAAAAATTGAGAAAGATTTATTGAGTTGTTGACTGATGGAAAACAAAAGTAATATTTGATATGTACACTATGAGTTTTTTAGCATGTAAAGTGTAAGAATTTCAGAGTTGAATGACATTTCTTTAGAAAAAAATTTCTCCACACACAAAAAGATTCTCAGAGCTCACACAAAAAAAAATTAAAATTTATATTGAACTCAAAACTCAGTCTCCAGGCTAGCTCCATAGATTCACTCTTTCTCAAAAGAGATGCAAACCAGGCTATGAAAAATCATGGAAAAATCAGCTGTTCACACAGCTGTAAGCTAGAATTCTCAGGAGGAGAGGGCAGGCCTATCTCCCACTCTGCTGAAGCCATGCCTGCTGCTTCCATCACTCAGAATCACTGTTTTGCCTATGGCCCTGCCTCAGCACTTCTCTGTGATTCTCTGCAGAGACATCAATCTGACCAAGCTCTAGGTTTGCTGGTACTTGGGCTGATATCACCAGGACATTTTTGTAGTGAGTATGGGTACCCTCCTCCCACACCCTATCCCCACATTCTCCTACTTCTGGGAGACCTGCAGCTGAGAACATATTCCACAAAAACCTTCAGTATCAGTAGTAGTGCTTTGATTTCCTAGACTTCATTTGTTTAATATTCTCAGTTGCATAGAAACACAGCAAATTAGATGCCATTATGTACATGAATTTACTTAATATTCAGAAACAAATGAAATAATACATTGGTCAAGTAGCAACAATAGCTTACTAAAACTACCAATGACTTAATGATCTCACTTGAGATACAATAAATTTCACAAATTTGCTTGTCACCGTACTTCTCTTCCTTTTTTTTAAACTTCTATTGATTGATTGATTGGTTTTTGGGTCACACCCAGTGGTGCTTAGGGGTTAATCCTGGCTTTGCACTCAGAAATTGCCCCAGCATCTTAAGGAACCATATGGGATGCTGGGAATGAAAACAGGTCCCATCTGGGTCAGCCACATGCAAGGCAAATACCCTACCGCTGTGATATCTCTCTAACCCCCATCTTCTCTTCTCTCTCTTCTTCTCCTGTCCCCTCTCCTCCTCTTCCTTCCCTTTCCCTCTCCTTCCCTCCCATCCCTTCTCCTCTCCTTTTGTCCCTCCACCCCTTCCTCTCCTCCCCTCTCCTCCCCTCTCCTCCTTCTCTTCTCTCTTCTCTTCCCTTCCCCTCTCTTTCCCTCTCCTCTCCTCCCCTCTCCTCCTCTCTTCCCCTCCATTCTCTTCCCCTCCCCTTCTCTCTTCCGCTCCCCTCTCCTCTTCTCTCCTCCCCTCCCCTTTTCTCTCTTCCCCTCTCTTCTCCTCTCCTCCCCTCTCCTCCCCTCTCTTCTCTTCCCCTCCCCTATCCTCTCTTCCCCTCTTCTCTCCTCCCCTTCCCTCTTCTCTCCTCTCCTCCCCTCTGCTCTCCTCTCTTTTCATATCCTTTCTTCTTTTTCTCTTTCTCTTCTCTTCTCCGCTCTGCTCTCCTCTCTTTTCCTCTTCTTTCTTCTTTCTTTTCCTCTCCTCTTCTCTCCTGCTTTCTCCTCCCTTCCTCTCTTCCCCTCCTCTCTCCTCACTTCCCCTCCCCCTACTTTCCTCTCCTCTCTTCCTCCCCCTTTCCTTTCCTCTCTTCCTCTCCTCTCTTCCCCTCTCCTTTCTTATCCTCTCTTCCTCTCCTCCCCTCCCCTCTTCTCTCCCCTCCTTTCTTCTCCACTTCCTCTCCTCTACCTCCTCACATCTCCTGTCCTCCCCTTTCCCTCCTCCACTCCCCTCCTTTATCTCCTCTCCTGTCCTGTCCTCTCCGCTACCCTCTTCTCCCCTCTCATCTCCTCTCCTCTTTTCTCTCTTCCTCTCCACTCCATTACCCCATTCTCCTCTACACTCCTCTTGTCTTCTCTTGTCTCCTTCCTCTCCTCCCTTCTCCTCCCCCTCTACTCCCCTTCCCTTTATTTATCTCCTTTCTTCTCCTCTCCTCTCCATCTCCTTTCTTCTCTCTTCTCTTTCTCTATATTTTTCTTTTCTATTCATTTTAAAATAATTTTAAAATGAATTTTCACGTATCTGGAAACCATTGTATTAAGGCCACCTATGTCAACTATTTGTTACATATTCTTTAAATAAAGTAAAAATGTTATTAAAAGTAAAAGGCTGAAAAAATATACTGAATACATACTGAAAAACATAATCTCATTATAGCAATAAATAATATGCAGCCATATTACATGGCATTGAATAAAATATTTTCATACGTCTGATTAATAATTTTTCAACTTTTTTACATTTAAAATTCATAATATACTTTTATTGCTGGGACTCAATCCAAAACAGACTATTTTCCCACATTGGACACTTTTATCAGTTTTAGGGAGATCGAGGTAAAGTAGTGTAAAGAACATCAGACTAATATATGTGTTTCTGCTATATGGATGCCTATAATTTTATTATAAAGTTTGCTTTCAGTATCTAGAATGTTTGTACAAGAGAGTTCCTTGTTTCCCATCCTGAGAAGTTACATTGGCCTCTCTCATCTTTCCATTCTCCACTTCCATACTCCACAAAACCTTATTTTTTACCTCTCTCTTGGGCAATCAAATCTTAAGTTTTTAGTCTTAATTGAAATGTAACTCCCTATGACTTTAGATTGCTTTGTGTACTGCTAAGAAATATTATGTACTACAATCTGGGGACTTGAGGGACAAAGTAATTATACATGGGTTCTGTTTTTATTTTTCTTAATGTTCTTTGGCTGAAAGTTCAAAGTTAAGATATCAGCAATGGGACTACTGAGAATTCTGTTTATGGGTGATTGTCCTTCCACTGTAACTTTACCTTGTCCTCTTTCTTTGCATCTTTGTTCTCATAATTAAAAATAAAAAATTACTAAAATATTACACTATAGGTCAGAAAATATTCTGTTATTTCCCAATTTTTGTTTACAAAAAACATATATTTAGAAATACTTTACTAATATCTCTTTGCTTAGATTCAAGAGGATACCAACATTTTGTTCCTTTCCCAACCAGTCATGATAGCTCCTTTTTTAAATCAAAAGTTTCTGGGGCCCGGGAGATAGCATGGAGGTAAGGTGTTTGCCTTTCATGCAAAAGGTCATCGGTTCGAATCCCGGTGCCCCATATGGTCCCCCGTGCCTGCCAGGAGCAATTTCTGAGCATGAAGCCAGGAGTAACCCCTGAGCACTGCTGGGTGTGACCCCCCAAAACCCCCCCAAAAAAAACAAAAAAAAAGTTTCTTCAAGTATACTAGCAACACCCTATACTATACAAATAAATTCTTAACTCTTGAAAGTGTTCAGTGGTGGATTCAAATAAGTTTTTATGAGGAAAGGAAAAAGAATTCCATTGTAGATGACTATGCCTTTA
Source organism: Crocidura indochinensis (assembly GCA_004027635.1). Lineage (NCBI taxonomy): Eukaryota > Metazoa > Chordata > Mammalia > Eulipotyphla > Soricidae > Crocidura > Crocidura indochinensis. Next base: position 18,549 of record PVKC010016578.1, read on the forward strand.
AAATACTTTCTGTCACTAATTCTCGTCCACAAATTCTGTTGTAGAATTGAACAGTTTGGTAAAAGTAGCATTTCTCTATACTTAATCAATGTCTTATTGCAATGTTTTATGTCTTATTTAATCAATATTTTATTAATTCCTAGAGGTAAAAAATCATTAAATGTCTTAGGGTCAAATAAATTTTGGAAAAATGCAAAGAAAAAGAAAGAAAGAAAGAAAGAAATGTAACTTCCTTGCCAAAACTGGTTTCATTCAGTCACCAATACCTAAGCATATTGATGTTGTCTGAAAGGTAGTAGACATCTATTTAATTTATTCTATTCCCTTTGTTCCTGATGACAATGCTGTAATTGCATCATATCTCCATCTATATATAGAATACATATCTTCATCTATATCTTCATCTATATATAGATACATATTTAAATGTCACTAGTTTAAAAATATACAAATAATTTTGTTTTTATTTTTAAATTTTTTCCTTTTTGAATACTTTATTTAAACACCACAGTTTACAAAGTTGATATTAATACAGTTGTTTCTGCACTTAGTGTTCCAATACTAATCCAGCATAATATTCCCTCCACCGCCATTGTCCCCAGTTTCCCACCAACTCCTAATCCTACCCTCTTGGCAGGCACAAAATAGTTTATTTTATATTGCTTATTACAACAAATGGTCATGGAAATATTAACGAAAATTTTAGTAAGAGAAAATCTATGACAATTGTTGTATACACATATACACAATGGAATATTATGCAGCCATCAGGTGAGACAAAGTCATGAAATTTGCCTATACATGGATATACATGGAATCTATTATACTGAATGAAATAAATCAGGGGGAGAGAGATAGACACAGAATAGTCTAGGTCATCTATGGGTTTTAAAAAAATAAAAGACATTGAAATAATTTCCAGGGAAGAGGACTGGAAGGACTGGCTCAAAATATGAAGCTACCACAGAGTGCTGAGTGCAATTAGAGAAATAACTACACTGAGAACTATCATAACATTGTCAGTGAGTGAGAGATGTATAAAGCCTGTCTTGAACACAAGTGGGGGTGAGGGTGGGGAAGGGAGAAGATGGGGGTATTGATGATGGAAAGGTTGCACTGGTGAAGGGGAGGTGTTCTTTTATGACTGAAACCCAACTACAATAATGTCTGTAATCATGGTGTTTAAATAAAGATATTACTAAAAAACTCTAACATTCTAAATTCTATTCTAAAATTCTAAATTCTGCTAAGTGTTGCCTGTGCATGTTTTTCCACTGTCCTGTCTCCAAAACCTCTTGAGAGTGGGTCAAAAAGGGCCCACAAAAATAGCTATCCCCGAGGTTCCAGAAGAGCACGGCCACCCTGCTTCGCTTCGTGACTGCGCACTCATTCAAACCAATGAACCCCACCACAACACGCAGAAAAAGTCACACTACAAGCATGACAATGGGGAAAAATCACAGGTAAACACCATGCACAGAGAATGAAGACGATAGCTTGGATGACCTAAAAAATACCAACCATCTGATTAACCTCTCGGATAAGGAGTTTAGAATAGCAACATGAAGACATTTGTAGAACTCAAACAAAGCAGAGATTGTTCTGAACAGAACACAAAGATGGAAATCAGAAAACTCCAAACTGACATAGCAGATCTGAAAAACATGGTAACTCAACTGAAAACCTCAGCGGATGCCCTTGACAGCAGGGTAACAGCAGCTGAGGACAGAATTGGCGTGCTGGAAGATGAGATGCAGAAAAATTCAACACAACAGAAGAAATTGGAAAAAAACCTTAAGATAAACTATGAGGCAATGGAAAAGTACTCAAGGAATGTGAACAGATGAAAACAGAAGTCTTTGATAAACTCAACAGAAACAACATAAGAATCATTGGAGTCCCAAAGGCCCAGATAGGAGATCTTCAGGAAGAATCAACTGTCAAAGACATCATCAAAGAGATACTCCCAGAGTTAAAGACTACATGCAATCAAATCCTGCATACCCGAAGAGTACCAGCCAAAAGAGACCCCCAAAAAAAAAACACCCCAAGACACATCCTCGTTACGATGATAAATACCACAGATAGATATAGAATACTGAAATCACCAAGATCAAAAAGGGAAATTACATTCAAAGGAGCATCCCTAAGACTTACAGCAGACATG
>PVKC010016579.1:0-20707 GCA_004027635.1 Crocidura indochinensis
GCGGTTCGATCCCCCAGTTCCCATGTGGTCCCCCAAGCCAGGAGCGACTTCTGAACGCATAACCAGGAGTAACCCCTGAGCGTCACTGGGTGTGGCCCAAAAACCAAAAAAAATTAATAAAAATACCTGATTTGAATAAAGAATTAAAATTGAAGAAATCTAAGAGACGTATCTTCAAACTAAATAGTTTTGTTCTTAATATGTTGTAGATAGAAATATTTAGATCTATAATTAGTATGGAGGAAGGAGTGAATAACATTGAAATCAGGGTTAAGGGAATAAAATTTGACAAAAATTTAAAAAATTAGAGAGGATAAATTATATTGTATATTCTAGATGAAGAGCTTCACATAATTCCACTAAATATTAAGAAAACTAATGTCTTTCTTTTTTTCTTGTTCATCCTTTGATAAATTGTTAAGATTGACCATTTTTGGATTCCAGGCAAATAGCTTGCTGTGAGTTCATCTTGCCTGCTCTCTTTTGAGAAGAATGTTAAAACTGTGGATATTTTTCTTTTGTAAGGGAACATGCAGGTGGAGGATTACTTCTCTCAGAGAATAAGTGAATTGTTACTATTTAAATTCTTTATTATTATTATTATTATTATTATTATTATTATTATTATACTTCATTCTTATTTTGTAGCCTAAATAAATCCATCCAGTTGCATATTTTACTCATTAGCAAGTAATAAAGATTTGAAAGTAGTATTGGATTAGAACCCATGTCCTTAAGTCTTAAACTCACAATATCTTCTTGTTATTTGTTAATGAATTAGTATAATATAAAAGTCACGAAAGGTAGGAATTAGATTTTCCAATAAAATTTCTGTAGACAAGTGAATAAAAACTAAATGTTTTACCAAATAAACATTAAATGAGCTCTAGAAACTAAAAACCACTATGCCATCTTAGAAATCTGTTTCAACAAGTGTAGGACATAGAAAAAAAACTCTAACAACTAGCAAATAATTTCTTACAATTACTAAGATACATTAGAATTCAAGATAAAATCATTATCTTGTGTTCTCAAGGTTTTATATTTCAAGTCCAATCTAAAAGTTTACAGCATACATTGAGAACCAAATAATTTTGGAAATAGGTCCCTTATTTGAGTTATTGGAATCGAAATAAAATGCAGAAATATTTAGTTGTAGTCTTTGATCAAATTTATGGGTCATTCTCAACTATTTTGTTGTTGGTGGGCCATACCTGGTGGCATTCAAATGTTACTCAAGGTCTGTGACCAGGGATCATTTCAGGAGAGCTCAGGGGACTATATGGGTATTTATACAGAGTTGGCCACATACATCACACGTGTCTGGAACTCTGTGGCTCCTATTTTACAAAAAGGATGTCTGGCCTTTCTTTGAATGTTTTTCAGGCTGACCACGGGCTTATAATAAGAGATTTTAGGTGTCCATTTGGCAGATTCTGGTTGCCATATTACAAAATTGAGGCCATAAAATATCAAAATAATTTGTCAATCATAAAAAATGGACTCCTGTAGAAAAAAAACAACTTCCTTATTAATAAAAAAGTTCCAAGAAGACATGAATTTGTGATTGTGCTCAGGAATCAAAAGAAAACATTAAACATTTGGCAGGTATTTGTAAATAACATGAGACTGTCTGAATGACTATCACTTATCAGAGGCAATGACTTAATTTTTAATTTAACGTATACAACTGATACATATAACAAACAAAGGGATTTTCATGAAAAATGATAACTAAGGATATAAGCATATTAAAAAATATTGGGGAATCTAAAACTCAGCTAGCAATTATACACCTCACTTTCTAAAATAGAAAAAGGTCTCCAGTATTGAACACTAAGAATATTCTTAAAGTTATTGGTATATCCCAAATCTGCCTCTTTTTTCCCTCTTGTCAATTGAACATTCATTTAGCTTAGGATAGGCAGGGATCCTCAAACTTTTTAAACAGGGGGCCAGTTTACTGTCCCTCAGATCTTTGGAGGCTGGATTATAGTAAAAATGAAAACTATGAACAAATTCCTATGCACACTGCATATATCTTATTTTGAAGTGAAGAAACAAAAACGGAACAAATACAGTATGTGGCCCGCGGGCCGTAGTTTGAAGACCCCTGGCATAGAGAAAAAATGTCCAAATATACATTTATATATTTATTATATATAAATACTATATTATTTCAAGTTTTTTTTCAGGTTCTTGTGGTTAAAAAGAACCAATATTTGGCTTGCAGCAAAATTAGAAATATATGGACTCTGTATCTTTGGAAAATCATCTTTATTAAAGTGCTCATTTGGAGTAGATCTCTAGGGGTAATTTTTATTTTATAGAAGGAAAAAATGTAGATTTATAAACTTCACTTACCTTGTTGAGGAAAGAACATGATTACAAAGCAATTATTGGCTAATGGGAGGCTTATAGGGCAACTGTAAGTGATAAGATTTAATGTCCTAGATTAGCATTTTTTATAGTAATATAAAATGAGTTGAATTTTAAGTTGGTATTTTACAGCTTTGCAGGAGAATTTTTTTGAATTAATAAAAAGTTAACTAGGGTATTTTTCTTAACACTCTGTTTTTCTTTTCAAAAAGTTCAGGAAGGCATAGCTAACTTAGTGCTACTTAGTAAAACTGAAATGGCAGGGATGTTGGTGTTCTCCCTGGAGCCATTAGAAACTTTCTTAACAGAAGAGGAGAAATGATGTATGTTCTAGAGCAGACATATTTCACAATCAGTTCATCCATAATAAAGTAGGAACAGAAAAGGAAAACAGAAAAATAACCTTCCACTATGATATTATTTTCCAAGCTACGGCATTTAGTTTTGCTTTATATATAATATGAATTATTTAAGTATCTTTATGTTTAAATTTTTAAAAAGTCATTACAGCACATTTATACATTTCCTGTAAAGATAATTGGATGAAGTTCTTTCTTGAAAAATTGTAAAACATTATGTAATAAAGTGTTTGAGCAATAGCACATTGGATATGATATTGCCGAGCAAATGCAGTACTTTGAGCTCAATCCATAGCAGCCCACATGGTCTCCAGACCCTAGTTGACAGTGATCTCAGAGCACAAGAGCCAGGAGTAACCCTGATCCTTAAAAAAAGACAAAATATTACACACTATGTATAAGCTGTAACCATATATGTATTTTTCTCATCTTTGACTATTTGCCTAAAGACGAAGTAAAGTAAAAGCTTCCCATACAACTAGTTAATTTTAATGAATATGTGCTCTTTTAAGTTCTTTATATGGTGCTAGAAAAGTCTAATATTAAAAAGCATGTAAAACTAGTTTAGCACATGAATAAAGACCTTCATAAACTTAGTATATTTTGAGCTTGTATTCCCATAATATCCATCCCTACAATTCAAAAGTAGTCAAAATTAACATAAATTTGTTCCTTATAATACTGTTTATAAGCAAAAAAAATCATGAGATAAACATATACCTGTTATAAGATGTGACTACATACATTTGGGACTGGAATGTAAGTTCAAAAGCAATAAGATATAATATTCTTTTTTTTAAAAATATAAGAATAAAATGTCATTAGATATATTTTAATTACAATATTAAATAAATAAATTTAAACAATCTAAATATTGTAGTTATTTAAATACTTAATATACAGTTAAATAGATAATAGCTATTTAAATATCTAATTACTAGTACATTATGTGTAGTAAAATATGCATCTATATAATTTAGGTGTCAGTATTGAAATCTAGGCTTCATAGACAAGAGACATTACTCCTATCTAATTATATTTTTATCTTCCTAGTAATCCAATTTTATTCATATGGGTGTTTATTATTTGTTTTTAAATATATGTCGTACATATGTACTACATACATCTATAAAATCTCCATACACAATCTAGATAATTTTTGAATAAGTGACTATAACAAGTAGATGACAAAACATGTGGTGAAATAAACATGATTATAGACTTTAAAAATAACATTTCTATTTTCCAAACTGAGCATGATGCTTTCACAATCAGTCATGATATAAAGATGTGAGAGATTTGGGATACATTTTTTAATAGATTCTGGGCTTAGTTTCTCTGTAGCATGACATGCATATATAAAGGAAAAAATTCAGTAAGATGGAGAAAAATAAGGAGATGTATAATCTGAGAAATGTTAAGACATGACATTGTAGACTCATTTATTTTTGAAATGAGAAAGCTGAGGTAAGAGATGGAAAAAGATTGTTGCAAGGACATGTGTTAGGAGTGTGCTTGTCGATATAGTGATGAGTCACCAGCCTGCTTTTGGTCCAACCAAACAGCTTGAGATTCAGAGCTCTAAATGCAAACATATTCCCATGATTTGAATTTTAAACATCTTTAAAATGCAGAGTATCACACAGTCAGGTGTACAGATTTTGGTTAGTTATAATCATTTTGTAAGAAGATTAACTGTGTGAATAGTTATTTACTTGTTTTTCATGTTTTTTTTTTGTGAGACTGAAGAATGGAATATATTTTATAATGTTAGCTTTATAACAACAAGAAATATGTGAATATCTAAAAAAAACAAAACAGTTGCAGAAAAATTGTCATACATAGTTTGAGTTACTAAATGACAAAATTCTTAATTTTGTCTTGTAAAGATGATTTTAAAAGACAAATTTGAGTCTGAAAATCCACTTTTAACCTTTTTTTTTTTTAGCCCTGACTGCACATTAGAATCACATGGAAACTTGTAATACTTGCAATATTCAGCAGCACTCAGACCAATAAAAATAATCCCTGAGAGTAGGACTTGTGGATTTAGTGCTTGATATTTGGCATTTTAAATGCAATCCAGGCGATTTAAAGTATTACTAGGCTTGAAAACAACAAGTTTAAAGGTCTGTGTCTGATAATTGTGCTAACTTTTTAAACCTTGAATTTACCACAATAGCCTTTTATTATATGTGCGGGTCTTCTGTCTTTTAATATTGGTGACCTTTACTATATATATTATAAGAAAGAGGTAATTGAGCACATTTACTACTTTTATTTTGTTACTACTTATTCTTTCAAAGATATTTCACTGTTAGTTTTAAATTATTTTTATTTTTACATTTGAAACATGGAACTTGTTTAACAAGAATTTCTGTATGGTGGAGGGTTATGAACACACTTATGGAGAGTGGACAGAACTAAATGCTGTATACATAAAACCTTATCATTGTTAGTACTGTAAAATCATAGAGCATGATGACTTAAATTAAATTACATGATGAATAAATGAAATAAAAAGTATTTCTGGACATTAGCATATTCAATAAACACCTGGTTGTGATTGAGTTCAAGTTCCTTTGGACATTTCTCAACTAACATAAAATATGATGGCAATTTAAAGATACTCCTTTAAGCATTTACAATGGAATATGACTACCTACATTAAAAGCAGTATCAGTGGTGTAACTGATATTGGACACAACCAAAGATTGTGAGGGATTATTTCTTGATTAGTGATCTTTATGGGTAGTTATTGAAAGATCATATGTGGTGCCTGGGATCATCTGGGTTTTTTCTGAGTGCAGCCAATAAGCCTTACTCCTGTTCTATCTCACCAACATGAAAGCTGTATTTTGTTCACAAATTAGATGACATCTATAATCTCTGATTAAAAATTGTAAACACTATTCTCTAACGAGAGAAGAAAAATCCAGGAAGAGTAAGACTAATTATTTTCTAATATTAACTTAAATTAGTTCCATTTGTTCTTATTTTTAAAGTTCTTTAAATTATTCTCATTGTAGGTCCTCAATACAAAGTCAGGGACAAATAGCAGACATGTACATTAAAAAAAAAACACAATAACCAACATACACAGATGATCTATTCCCTACATGTAGGCACTTAAGTTGAAAATGGCATAAAGAAAGGAGAAATTTTATTGTGTCATATTCTAAATGAAATTTTTCTTGATTTAACTGCTTCAGAATATTCAAATCTGCTTTATCAAATGAATATGATGCTTAGAATTGACTTTTAAATGCTGTATCTTTTGTACCTCAGTTGTTGTATTCCTAATTAGAATAAGGTCAGGGATTTTTGAATGAATCTTATATATAAAGCTCTTTTTGTTTTTATTTTTCAAAGGTATTTATATGTGTAAGCGTCTCTCCATTTGGTAACAAAAATTGGATTTTTAAAAGTGAAGCTTTTTCTCTAATATCAATTTAAGATGCATCTTCCAAGACCCTTTCTACATTTTCTATAAAGAAAGTCAAGATGTGCCTAAAACTACAAAAACTGGCAATATTACAAAAGAGGTATACAGTAAATATCCTTAGAACTTAAGTGAGGAATCAGTAAGTGATTTCTCAGAAAATCAGAAAAATTGATTTAGCAAAATGCTCCTTTCAATTTTCAGTGCCCTGGGATGTTGAAAATCTGTTTTTCCCTATAATCCTGGTAAATAATTTAAATATTTGGGTAAAAACATAATAATAATAGTTGCTAGTTTCTAATATAAATCTTATCGTTATATACGGAATTGTAAAATAGTGAAATGATGGTGTTTGTGACACATTTTTGAATGTAAGTAAATGTAAGCATTATGGGAACTTAAAGCACTAAAGTTTTGTTGCATTAGCTGTTTATAAGAAGAAAATTTAATAACTATAATGGAATTCCTATTCTTTACATCTTATCAATAAAATGTGGTATAGAATTTGAAAAGGAAAATAGTTTGTCTGCAGTATGTTCACATGTGCATATATGTAAACTTGAGTGTACAAGAAAAAATAATTAATCTAAAGTCTCCTTGGCTATCATTTAAAATTGTTATTAGACTGATTATTTACATTTTTTCGTTCCCAAAGAACCAATTTTAGCAAATCATCATACTATGTTACACTGAGTAAGAAAACATATTGTCAAGGTATACATATGAAAGATGAGTTATAAACCACACATAATATATATAGTGATTATACATCTCTTATGTTGTTTTCATAAAAATGTGTAGCATAAAAAATTGCCATTCAACCCCCATTATTCAATTTAATTCTACAACCTCTGTACATGCATTGATTGCTTTTATATTAATGTAGGAAAGCATTTTAGAACAGATGGTCTCTGTACACTATTTAAGTAATCAATGAATTGTATTTTAGTTTATGTGGAAAAAAGGAGTCATTGGTTTGATGAAAAAAAAGTCGGTTGTAGTTCTTTCAAACTTCTCTCCAAGTCTATGTGGTAAGAATTAGGTATTAATTCTTTTCATTTAATTACCTGACACCAGGATGAAGGTAAATAAAATAAGCAATGCCAATAGGAAATTTGTCATACAGCTAACGCTGCTGAAATTCCATTAGGCAACAAACATTTCTATTTGCTTCTGATTCTTTCTGTCACATACCTAGTTGCACAACTTTAATCAGACTTTTGAAAGTAGAGATAGAAGGAGTTAAATGGCGTTTCAACAAGAAAGATAAAAATTTTTCACAAAAATTGTAACCAACACTATTGTATTAATAATACAAATAACTGACCAAAAACTAAATTAACGGGTAATTAGATGAAAAATTCTAGTCTCCTTTCAATAGCATGATTTATTTTATTTATCCAGATGTTTAGGTGATGTATATTGCAAAAGGATTGCCCATTGAGACAGAGTTATGCAGCTTTTAAGAAGAAGACAGATGTAGAACATTCAAAAGGACCCTAAGGAATAATTTCTTGCCATGATGTTTTATGTAAACTTCAAAAAAATCCTAAAACTTAATTGTTTCCTGACCATTTTTTCTACAATAGAGTGACAGCAACATGAAAAAATGGTTGTATTCAATCAGCAAACTGATTTCAAGAAGATCCAAATTATTTTACTTTTCAATTTTCACTTTCCTATATCTTTTCCTCCCTTTCACAAAAATTCACAGTGACTAAGTGCTCTGTACAAATCATGGAGTTTCAAAAACTGTTCAGCTTGATTAAAATTTCCTCCATATATTTTGTCTGATTTGTTTCAATTTATTTAACTGATTATATATGATTATATATTATACATAAACGATATAACATATACAACGTATTATATATACTGATTATATATGTATATTATATATTATATAAATATCATATAGCATAAGTATATATAAATTATATATATTTGTTTTGGGTCATAGCTGGCAGTAGTCATGGACTACTCGTGGCTCTGTGCTCAGAAAATATTTGTGGCAGTGCTTGGAGGAATTCTATCTGATGCCAGGGATCGATCCAGGTCATCCATTTGCAAGGCAAATGCTCTACTAGAGAAATATTAGTATGGCCTTATATGTATATTTTCTATTTTTTTGTTTGTTTTTTGGGGGCCAGTTTTTGACTCTCAGAGGCTACTCCTGGCTCAGCGCTCAGAAATCACCCCTGGCTTGGGGGACCATATGGGATGCCCAGGATCAAACCGTGGTCCCTCTAGACTAGCTCTGTCAAGGCCCCCATTTTCTAATATTTTTATTTGCATTTCAGCTTCTCTCTCCAATTTAAAAGTATAAACCTAGGCATATTAGTCAGGAAAAGAGGCAAAATATTAAGGTTGGGCAGAACAAGATGTTTGGGTATGATATAGAAATCAATATGAGTTTATGGCATTGGCAGAGAACTTACAAACTGTTTTGGTTCTTGTATAGGGAGCTAAAGGAATGTAAAAAAAATCAATGTGGTCAAGATGTAGTGATAAAGTCAGTATGGTTGAAGTCCTTAGAATGGACTAAGATACAGCAAGATTCAGATTGTACATTTCATTTTCTAAACCTTCTAAGTTTTATAATGGATGACATATTGAAGAAATACCAACTGTTACCACTTTGGCTATTATCCAGGAAAGAAAAAGTTGCATTCAATTTAAGAATGAAACTGAAATTGTTACATCTGTGAAAGAAATATTGCTTGGTGAGTGAAATTTTAACAATATGAAAACAAAGGCTCTTGGGGGGAAATGTAGCCTAAACTAATAAAGAAATGGTGAAATCTTTAACGAAGAAGCATCTTTACAGATAACAATACATAATGTACTAATGCATAATGATACATAATGTAAAAGAAGTTATTAGACATAGTAAAAATTAACTGCTTAGGAATGAAAATGGTAAATAATTACATTAATATCTGGAAAAGAAAAATTAGAGGAGGGAAACATGTTAAGTGAATTCAACTGTTAGTTTTCTAACATGTTTTCTTAATATCAGGCATTATTCCAAAATTATGTTCTAACAAATGCAAATTGTTTACAGATGCTAAGAGGTAGGAGGAACATCAATTAAAACAGTTATTTACACAAAGAATGAGGCTGACATATTTCTAAATATCTTTAATGTATTACCTAACCAAGATAGGGATCAGAGTGTTCAGTTATCTTTTTCAACCATCATTAGCATTTGTCAAATAAAAATCAATCTCCTTCTGAAAGGTTCTCTGTCTCCATTAGAGCTCAATCAACCTGTCACTCTTGTGGCACTGCACAAGCTGCTATTCAATTACAAATCAAGCTTAACTGTCCTCTAGTTTAGAATCCAATTTTTACAAAGTTTACAAAATCATTTTAAAGAGATATTATACTATGCTTTATTTATATTTTGTTTTGGGACCATACTCTGTGGCGATTAGGAGTGACTCTTAGCTATGCGCTCAGAAATCATTTCTGGCTCCGGGGACCATATGGGAAAGCTGGGGATCCAACCATGGTCTGTCCTAGATCAGCCATCTGCAAAGTAAATGTCCTACCACTGCACCACTGCTCTAGCCCCCTATACTATGCTTTATTCAAAAGATGTCTTAAGTTGAATGTATTATTCATTTCTCGATTCTACAAACCCTATTTTCTTTAAATAATACCCGCTAGGTATTTAGTTGGTAGACATAAGATAATATTATCTTTCATAGTTATTTATATTTATTAATATGTCAGTTATTTCATAAAAATACTAATAGACTGGCTATTTAATACATTAAATGCAAATATATAATATGACCACCTTAGAAATGCCTCCATAAAAAGGAATTTGCATGGTATGAATAAATTAAAAATGTAGTTATTGGTGCAAAGTTCCTCTGTGATAAACTTGAAAACAAACTCTGCCTAAATTGAATATTTCATTTGACACTCTATCCTGTTGTTTACCTTTCCCATGTCTTATTTTGTTTATGAGAAATAAGGCAAATCAGAGCAGAACTTCCAAGATTAAGTCAAAGTTCTCAATTATCTACAAGGTGATCTGGTTAGCAAAAAAATACCTGCATGTTTTTATGAAGTTCATAAACAATAAGTTCCAAAATACAAGATACTTCTTTTTGGAAAAAAGCCAAACCTTATAATGGTGCTTGGTGGTTATTTTTTATACAGTGCTCCAAAGTTGGTTCTCAGGAACCATTTGGTATGGGGTCAAGCCAGTGATGCCTCCATAAAAATCCTATACTGCAGCTCTTTGAGTCAACCTACTAGTCCCTTAATATCAAATAATTCATAATTTATTCACCATGAGGAATGCTTACACAGATAACCTGCATTGAATTATCTAATTATATCCTTATGAATCCCTTATACTATCATCATTTTGTGAATAAGAGTGATGAAAACTTGGACTGGTTTAGTGTCTTGCTATATATAACAAATTAAAGTATTTTCTATATCAACCTATCCAAGAATCCATGGACAAATCCAATTTCAACATCTAATTCTAGATGTCCTGGTGCTGATTGTTAATTGCACTTTAAAGCAATATTTCTATAATTAGAACATTTGCCACATATCTTAAGTACTTTTTTGGAAACCCTGGGGTTTGATATTAATAAAACTTTTACACTCAAGTAAGATACAAATGTATTTTGAAAGGAACTTTAGTCCCTTAATTTCTCATTCATTTCTAGACATTTCAATTATTTAAAGTTCTCTATGACTTTTTCTTGATTAATCTTTTAATCTAATAATAGGAATGTACATTTTGCTGAGGATAAATAAGAATCTGGTCAATCCCATTAACACTTAGTAGTTCTAGAGTTAAATAATTTTTAATTCATCATAAAACACTCAGGATTTTAGGTCTGAGACTTTCATTTAATATAGAACAGTCTTCATGCAACCTTCATGGAATTTTCTACAATATTAATCTTCAGGGCTACAAAGAGCTTTATTTGCTGCCTGTTTCAAAAGTCATGAAACTTAGTTCCTTTATTTTGTTGAGAAAGGGCTTATGCAAATATTCTTGGATATTTTATCAGTACTTTAAATTGGAAGCTTATTTTTGTCGACAATCTTTCTTGTAGGTTTAATTATAAAGAAATGCATAGAGATATGCTAAATTAATTTATGCATGTATTTGTTATAATCAAGAATATTACATGTATCAAAATTCAGTATATTTGTACATAAAGATGAATATATATTACTGGAATTATGAAGGGAGAATTATATTCTTACATACTGTGATACTACTTTCTGAGTAGTTTTGTTTTCTGTTTTGGGGCCACACCAGATGGAGCTCAGGAATTGCTCCTGTTCCTGTGCTCCTGGATCACTCCTGGTGGAGCTTAGAAGACCAAATAGGATTCTGAAGATCAAATAGGGATCAGCCATATACAAGGCAAGCACCTTACCCAAATGTACTATCACAGGTCTTAATCAATTACATGTATCAAATTTCTTCCCTAAGCATTGTTTTCTTTACTGATGTGATGCACCCATCATTAGAAGTCTGCATAATTTACAACCTGCACCCTTCTGTATTTTGCTGGCAAAAATGTAAATCTTAATGAAAATGTTATAGTGCATAATTATCTGTAAGGATATAGTTTATAAACTATAAATATAGTTTACAGTTTATAAAATGGTATATACAATTTAAAGTACCTGTAAGGATACTGTAAGCATAGTTATGTCAGGATACTATAAATTATGCATTATTATGCGAGGACAAAAGTGCTTTTCAATTTAGATATCTGGGTTTATTTCATAGATTTGCATATTAAAGGCAAGTGACTGCAGAAGTTTATGATATGCACTCATTGGCTGAAATTTTAAAAGTGCTTTACCATACCAGTCTATTTTTAAGAACAGGGAGATACAGTTCAAGCTTTACATCTGTATCTAGGGGAGAAAATCAGGTTTTGAGTTCTAAACAGTGGAAAATAAGTTTTTTTTTTTTTTTTTTTAGATTCTGGGATTCTCAAATATTTAACTGCAGAAACCTGAATATTCAAAGTAATATCCCTTATGTAGATATTTATATCAAATACAAATTATCTATCAAGTAAAAATAAATAATGTAAATTTTCTATTGATATTTTTACTTTTGGGAAATTTCATTAAGTACTTATTAAGTACATATTATTACATACATATACTTACTAAGCATATGGCTATTCACAAATCATATAGATGAGCTAATTATGATACTATTTGCAACAGTTTCTATAAAGAAACAATTTATATTCCATGTTAAAGCATTCCAATTGTTAAGACTGGTAAAGATCAGGGCCAGAGATAACTGGTTGGAGAATACCCTTCGCAAGCAGAAAGCTTCAGTTCACTGATTCCTGGTCCACTAGCACTGAGTTTGGAGTAGCCCTTCAATAAAATGGGTGTGATATAAATAAACAAACAAAATGGTAAATATAAAATATATGGTTGGTTCTAATGACCTTAAAAATAAGTGAGCATAACAAAGGCAAAAGAATAGGAATTATTTACAAGATGAACTTTCTCCTTTCATAGACATAATTGGTGGAAATTAATTTTCTATTTCTAAAATGTTAAATAACATAATATATAAACAATTGACTAGTTTATTTAAATGTATTCACTAGTAATGCATAAGCATAAATTTTATAGTTGAGCCTATAATTTTAAGTGCTAGATATTTAGGTATAGATATAAATATATTTAAATTTTATTTGTATAAATTTCTAATAAAATGTGTGAAGAAAGATGAATAAAATAAAAATTAACAATAATATCTTAAATAGTGAAAAACTTGAATGAAATTTGGAAACTGCAATAATTATGTATACTATGTATACATTGTTATGAATAGAAATATTATCAGTTTATTGGGCTGATTCGTTGAACTTCCATAAGCATTAGAGTTGACTTGATATAAAAGCAATAAAAATTCTTGCTGAGAGGCAAATACAAATATTGAAAAATACATATTAGTGTCCAGACTATTACCTCAAACGATAGAAAGATGAGTATAGCAAACAATCTTTTCACAATCAATCATCCCTTTCTCACAAATGCAAGCATTGCTCTACTATTTCAAATCGAAATAATGCAAATGACAATACCAGTCAGAGAAAAAAGTCATAATATGTATATAAATAATCAAAATTTGCTTTTAGTATCAGAAGTTTCCACGTTCTTTTTCTCTGCATTACCATTGTGAGCAGTTTTATGGCTTGCAAGTTTTCAATTTATATTCCCTTTAATTTATTTTAAAGATAAGATAGTTTGTAAACTCAGAAATTAGAGTAAAACTATAAGAAACCTGTGTTATATCTCTGAAAACATAACTGGTCACTCTCAACTTTATACAAACTTGGAAATTTAAAATATTTGTCAATAATTCAGGTTTCATTTTTCTAAATTTAGAACAGATACAGTTATCTAACTCCTAAGGTATACTGATGCATATAGTTATATTGCTTTATTATTCAAAGAATATCATAAGCAGCTATGTCTTGTTTCCTGAATTTTCTGATAAGATTTTCACCAAAAAATTATGGAATCTCAGGACTCTTTTTTGTTGAGAAAATGGTCTCTGACTTTATAACTCTGGCAGAATTCGTTATTATTGTAGAACTTACTGTTTCACGTGTTTTTCACAAAGCATTTGTTAGCATGACTATATTATGGATTTATAGGTTATCTATTGGGTTGAGAATATTCCAAGAATGATTGCTTTTATTGAATATTACTCTTTCTGTGATAGATAAGCCACATATAATAACATAATATATAAATATTCCACACTGCCTTTGAAAATACTTCCTATTTCTGCTTAAAATCAGAACAATGATTATAATATATAAAATATTATTACATTAATGAAAACAACTTGCATGAAAATGTCACTACTTTCAATGCGGTGGTAATGTTTTTAATACTGCCAAGATTATTTAGTACAGTTTCCTTGTCAAGATATGGACCTGAGTCCATAGCCATTAGGTGTCTCCTCTAAGTAACAGGTAGTGGCCTAGAAGAATTGATCATTGTATTTTGGCGGGGGATTCACACCAGGCAGCACTCAGGGATTACTCCTGGCTCTATGATCAGAAAATGGTCCTGGAATGGTTGGGGGGACCAAATGGGATGCCGGGATTCAAACCACCTTCCTTATGCACGTAAGGCAAACACCCTACCTCCATGTTATCTCTCCAGGTCCTTGATCAGTTTTGTTCTTGCATTTTACTTTCTAATTTTCTGTCAGTAAAAAGGGTTAAAGAAACTTCATGAAAATAATATTATCTTTGCTATTAAATGGGTATACATTTTATGACATAAAATTTTCTTAAGTCAAAAATACTTTATATTATTGGAACTAAAATATGATGAATAAAGACCAGTTGTATAAATAAGAAATTAACCTCCATTACGAGCACTGACAAATTTTACTCTACATTAACAAGACTGTTTAGGAGTATACTAAAATCTGATTAAAAATACAATATACTTTGAAAAAATTAAGAATGAGATGGACACATTTTGTATTGAGGATTCTAAAGAAAGAACTGATTAAAACATGTATTGGAATCATTTTCGTTTTTAATTAAAATGCAAATTTCTTAGCTCTGAACCAGAATACGAAATCAGAATTTTTGATTTAGTAGTAACTTTAATTATATATTTTAATATAAATCCTAGATAATAATTAGACTCAGAAAATTTGAGACTACTACCTGTAAGCCTACCATGTAAGAATTATTGCAGATTATTGTTGATATTCCCCAAGTTTTAAATAAAACATATCTGTACCCATGTTTTTTAATGAGTTTTCCTGTAAAGTAAGAAAAATAGCCTAAGTTAAAGCCTTGAACCAGAGAGTAATTCTATGCAGAAACTTCCAAAGAGTTAAATGAATTTTTCTCTTTTTTTTTTGAGGTTGTCTAATTCTATCTATCATTTTTTTTTCTAGTAAGAATTAGATTGTGGGAGTATATGTATTTATAGCCTGGTTGAGTAACATCTTTATTAATCAAACAGCTCTAATTTATTGAAGCAGACTCTTAGAAACCATTCATTAATTCATGGACTACCCTTGTGGTTTTCTCCAGGGAGCCCTTTGACTGATAGGTTGTCAAAATGTGGATGGGAGAGCCCAGAACTGCAGAAGAATATATTGTGCTCTCTCAAGCTACTCAAAATAGCAGCTGTATCCATTACATTACTTTCTCGAGAAACCATTAGCAACAACAAAAAACAGCGACATTATAGCATAGATTATACATTTGCCTTATTACAACTAACGGATGCATGCTTAATTATTCCTTTAGATCTTCTTAGTGATCTTGTTCTTTTATGAATCAGAAAACAGACTTGCTGAGAGGAAGTCATTTGTCCAAATATTTTTGTATCACATGGAGAGAGGAAGTTCTTTTCTACTTATTTATTCATTTAGCTTTTCTACATTATCTTTATTCTTTAATAGTTTCAAGTAGATTGAGGAATTTATAAGCTAGTCATTTAAAGGTATTTTTTATAGATAATGGTATTTTTATAGCCAGGGTGTGTGTGTGTGTGTGTGTGTGTGTGTGTGTGTGTGTGTGTGTGTGTGTGTGTGTGTGTGATTCAACATCATGAAATATTTGAGGACATTTAAGTGATACCTAGCCACTTTGACCACAGTGATGTTTCCAAGGGCAAGACCTAATGCAGACAAATTAACAAGTAGTAGGAGATAGCTTGAGAAATATGTGAATCAAAAGGAGTTCTAGTTCTTCAGGAAGAGGAGACAATGGCAACCAAGTTTTAAAGATGAAGTTGTAGTGTTTGACCAAGAACTGCAGTCCTGTGGCCTAAATAAAGGTGGAGGATCACTTAGATGGAAGGTCAATGAGTATTTTCGACAGCAGCTCGAAGAATTTAGACTTCAATCTGTTGCTGATAAAGTATTAAAGATACTATATATACATTTTAGAATGATTTCAATATCAAAGGAAAATGGAGTGGGAAGAAGGAAAACTAAAAGTAGTATACCCAAATGAATGGTTTATAAATATGTGGTGATTAGAAATTAGGCCTATTGGAGCCACAGAGGATAGATTTAACCTATAGAAAAAGAGTAGAGGAGAGATAGTCCAACAGGTAGAGTGTTTGCCTTGCTCAGATCTAGCCTAGATTGCATTCCTGATACTTCATTTGGTCCCTCTTGATGCTGTCCAGGAGTGACTCCAGAGTATAGAGACAGAAAGAGCACAGTCAGTAGTGAGCCTAAGAAATAAGTAAAGAAAAATAAAAAATAAAAAAGGAAATAGGGGCCCGGGAGATAGCATGGAGGTAAGGCATTTGACTTTCATGCAAAAGGTCATCGGTTTGAATCCTGGTGCCCTATATGGTCCCCCGTGCCTGCCAGGAGCAATTTCTGAGCATGGAGCCAGGAGTAACCCCTGAGCACTGCCGGGTGTGACCCAAAAACAAAAAAAAAACAAACAAAAAAAAAAAAAAAGAAAATAAAGAGGATAGAATTCTGACATCTTACTTGCAGGATTCTAATTTATAAGAAATATTTATAATATCAGAAGCACTGATGAGGCAAACAATAAAGGACTTGATCAGGTTGTAAGACAAACCAAGAATATAAACATTTCATAATACTTGGCATTTCAAATTCAATATTTTGTATTGCACATTAACTAAAGAGTTTTTCTGAATTTGATTAGCACCTAATATGATTCACAAAGACTTTCACCTCATAGAATGTATTAATGACATGTATCTTCTAGAAAATATGGCAGAAAAGTCTTTTTGTTAACCAAAGATTTATTTTTTATTGTATAATATTTTCACATTACTGATCTGTAGTGTCAACTATAGTATCTGGTGTTCAGTACATATAACAAAATATATGTTTATTAGTTCATGTAATTAATATTAGAGCTTACCATATATTTCTGTTTCAAGTAATGACAATTTGTTAAATGATTTATTTTTGAGTACAGTTAAAATCTCATAATTTAAGAGTGGGAAGAAATATTTGGTAAATCTTTTAATTAAACACATAGATGATATCCATAGGCACCAGGTATAGCTCATCATGAGTGAAAAGCATGCAGGTGATTTAAATTTGATCCCTGGTAGTGTCTACTCTCAAAAACAAAACAAAACAAAATCCATTACATTTTTGAAAAGGATATATTAATACTCAAGAAAAGTAATTTTTCTTCCATGACCCCAGATATAATTTTACTTTACAATAAATGTTATTTAATAAACAGTCCATCTCATAATTTGTGCCACTTCACATCCACATTTAAACATAACACACAAACCACCATACTTACTACAAGAATCTTGTTATCAATATCGATAAACTTTGTAGCTTTTCAATTACTTAATGTCTCTTAAAGCTTGCACTGTAGAACATACCTTCAATTTTGACCTTCAGTCAATGCCCTTATGTTTTATTCTTTTAATTATGATTTTCTTTCTCATTCATTTATTTGTTTTCTACTGTTCTTCTTATTTTTGGTATTTTTTATTTTTGATCAACACACAGTAGTGTTGACAGATTATTCTTGGCTCTGTGCTCAGGTATAACTCCCGATGGACTCATAGGACCATAGGGGATACCAGGGATTGAACCTGGTTTCATAGCATGAAGACAAGCACCTTACCTGCTGTACTCTATCGCTGAATCCTTGTTTTCTACTTTTATTTCCTTAAATGTTGCAGTCTAACGTCAAAGAAACTCACTTAGCATGATCTCTCTGGGCAAACTTAAACCTATATTTCCAGTACCACTCGTGTTTTGAAATCCCCAAAGAGATCTCACAATTCTGACCCATATTTTATTATGCCTGGCTTTACAACTGACACTGAATATTTCCAGTTTAGTATTATTGACCATCCCTCCTTCTTCATAAACCTATGTCTACTTTTTCCTTGTTGGTTGTTTTTGTTTTGGGACCACACTAAGCTATGTCTTGGGCTTTCTCCTGATTTTGTGCTCAGTGATTAATACTAGCATTCCTCTCTTGGGAAAGTGAAAGTATGTCTTTTAAAATTCAATTCTATTGATTTTCTTCTACTTAGAAATATTTTAAAGGCCAAAGTTTTAATACAAGAATTGAAAAGGTTGCTTTAGGCCCAGTTACTACTAAAAGTTTCACCTGGAGCTCACAAAGGGCTCTACAGAAATGGAATCCTAATATTTAAGATAATATTGTCATTTAAAAATGACCAGTTTCAATGTTTTATTGTCACTTTCCTCCTGATTATTTGATTGAAGGGACTTTAAAAGGCAAATATTTTAATGAAATTGGACTCATCATTCCACTCCAAGTAGCAAGTCTTTTAAATGTAGCTTTTAAAATGACTGAATACTTAAATTTTCTTCTGCTGAATTACCTATGGCAAGTGTTTAAAAAAATAAAAGGGACTGCAAAAATGATTTCTAGAACCTGGAAAGAAATATTTTCTTGTGAAAATCAGTTTATATCAGTGTTGGATTATTTCAGTCAGCCATATTAATGCTAAATTTTAACTGAAAGCAACCCACAATTTTGGGCCACATTAATGGTTTAAATAAAATGTCTTTCAATAAATAGACAAATTCATTTTAATAAAGAAACATGAACTCAGATTAGCATTATGAAAGTACATAGGAACTATTTTAGATGTATCTTTATAACATTTATCTAGAACATTCTGCTCCAATATACTGTAGATATAACCTGATGAGATCAATGCTATTAGTTAGTAGGCCTTCATAATTAATTAACATCCATTTTACAGTTTACAAATAACTAATATCACATGTGAGTGTATGGCAACTTATGTACCATAAAATGCTTTATCTCAGTAATAAATGTTCGATACTCTCAAATTTGAGCTTATTATTCCACTTTATGCCAAGAATATTTGTTTATAGAGAAATAAATAACCAAATTAAAAGGAAAAAAGAAAGGAAAGAAGGAAGGAGGCAAGGAAAGAAGAAAGAAAGGAAAGTCAAATCATCAGTGCATCACTTGGAAAACTGTGAACAGATGACTCAATCTGGTTCCCCATAGGACACAGACCATTATTTTCAATGAAAAAATTATTCAACAGAGTGTCTAATTAGTTGTTCACTTCTATCCTACAGATCCCATTTAGTTCTTCCTAGAGTCCCAAAATATGCACAGATAGATAAAATTAATTCTGAGCTTAAAATAAAGTGTTATTGCCCTCTTCCATTTCTGGGATGAAAAATTAGGGTGAAGATGTGTCAATGTGTAGGAGGAACAGGTTTTAAGAGCTGCTAATGTCACTAAGTATGCTATAATTTAAGGGTGTGATGGTTGTCCCTCTCCAAGTGTCTTATCCCAATACCTATGATTGCAACGCCTCTCCTTTTGTGATTCATCAGGGCCATTTTTATTCTTCTGTTGCAGATTTGTTAGGTGCTTCTATTACTTAAGCCAGAACTAAATCTCATCTTTAAATGATTATGATCATAATTTTTGAGGATATATACTTTTTCTTGCATTAATAGCATTTTTTTCATAAAAAAACTTTGAGAATGCTATGAAAAGTGTGATCATTTTTTAAAGACTTTTACAAAAGTGTAGAACTATGAAAAACAATAACCACACAAGGGAAAACATTAGTAAAAATATGAGAGACCTATATAGTTAATCTCAGCATGATCAAAGGAGAAGTTAGTCAATTAGGGAAATCGTGAATATTCAAATCCTGTATTTCTTCTGAAGTTTCATGCTTAAAAACCACAAAACAGGAATTATTTTTATTCAATTGATTATTATTGTTAGGATGTTTCGACAACTACCTTATAAACCAGGACTATATTAAGTTAAACAAAAGGATTTTTTTTTTTTTTGGTTATTGGGCCACACCCGGTGACGCTCAGGGGTTACTCCTGGCTATTCACTCAGAAGTCGCTCCTGGCAGGCACGGGGGACCATATGGAAAACCGGGGAATCGAACCGCGGTCCGTCCTAGGCTAGCACAGGCAAGGCAGGCACCTTACCTCCAGCGCCACTGCCCGGCCCCCTAACAAAAGGAATTTTTTAATGCAGGAATTTTTTCTTACTAAAGCATTAATATTATGCTTGTTGAAATTCAAAAAAAGTAGCAAATAAAATTCTGAACTTTAAAAAGCTAGACTATAGGTAATAAGAAAAAAAAATCAATAAAACTATGAGTATACTTTAATTTAAAATGTTGTTAAATAAGCTATTACTGGCTGGAGTGATAGCACAGTGGGTAGGGGACTTGCTTTGCATGTGGTTTACCTGAGTTCAATCTTCAGCATCCCCTATAATACCTCAAACTAAGCACAGAGCCAGGAGGAACCCCTGACTACTGTTTGTTTTTGACTCAAACACAAAACAATACAAAACAAGAAAAGGTATTAGTGGAGCAAGTAGTCTTAAAAACAAGAAAATCTAAGGGCCAGTAATAATTTAGGAATTACTTAATGTTAAGTAATATTTTTAGCAAAAGATTTTTTTATCAAAAGGAAAATCAATGGTTATTATTTTTT
>PVKC010016580.1:8110-20814 GCA_004027635.1 Crocidura indochinensis
TCCTCCTTAAGAGACAAACCTAAACTACAAACAATTCATACCTATACCCTATATAACCCCTCCCATGTAGTATCCCCTCGCCCCCCTCAGAAGCCTAACTATCACTTCATACCTTAATCCAATCCCCTACATTTCCTCCACGTTATAATCCTTCACCCTCAGTTCTTAACCCACTAGGCATCAAGACCAACCTTCTACACCAACGAAATAGTACTAGTTCCCGAGGGAAGAGACACCCATCATTCTGTGTATTTATGTTTGAGTGGGATTTTTTTCTTGATGGTCACATCTCTTAATTATTATATAATGACTCTGTCTATTATAACATTTTTAAGATGAAAGTCTATGTCATCTGATATTAGTTTGGCTACCTCAGCCTTTTTACAGGAGATTTATGTTTCAAGAATTGTCATCCAACCTTTATGAAATTGTGTTTTCTCTATCAAGTGTGTTTCTTACAAAATGTTGAATTCAACTATTTGATGAATTTTACTACTTTGTGTATCTTGATTAGTGCATTTAGTTCATTGACATTGAGAGAGATTGCTGTCATGAGACTTTGTGTCATCTTTTAATAGAAGTTTGGTATGTTTCTTGGGGTCATCTTGCTTTAAAGTTGCCTCTTAAGTTTGATTTTTAGTTTAAGTTTTAAAATTAAGTTTTATATTTTGGTTTTTTTCTTTCTTTTTTCTTTTTTTATTGTCACACCCAGTGACACTCAAGGGTTACTTCTGGCTATTGACTCAGAAATTGCTTTTGGCTTGGAAGACCATAAGGGATGCCAAGGGATTGAACAACTGTCCATCTTAGGTTAGCACATGCCAGGAAAATATCCTACCACTTGTGCCACTGCTCCAGCCCCTAAACTTAAGTTTTAAGTTTGGTTTTGTGTCTGTAAAATTACTGAGCTGCTTTTATCTGTGAAGGTGTACATCCTTCCTTCAAACCTAAATTTAATCTGCTGGGTGGATTATTTTTGGTGAGGTGTTTATTTTGAATTTTTTTCACTATATCCCATTGTGCTATTTGGGCCTGGAGAGTTGCTTGTGATAAACCTGTTTTATATCTTAAGAATAATTCATCATATGCTATTTCCTTCTTTGCTCTTGCTGTTTTCAATAGTCTATTTTTTCTGTAAAATAAGTTTTTGTGACCAACATGAATTACGAGTCTTTCACTGTAAATAGTTAAGGTACATAGTGACATTGAATCAAGGGTATTCACACCACCAGCATTTCCTACTTCCACCCCTGTTCCCAGCAACCCCCTTCTTGCTCTCCAGCCTGCTAATATAATGGTCCCTCTGTGTATAGTGTGTATAGAATTGATTTAGTATTAATTCTCTTGTCGTTGACATTGAGTTTGGTGTCTGATCATTTTTTATTTCTACTCAATGCTCATATGGTTGTTTGGTCCTGGTACCATCCATTTTCCCTCTCAATTTATGAGGCAAAACAAGATAATTCAAGTTATATGGTTCTTTTGAAAAAATTGAAGAAAAGGAAAAAAGAGAAAAAAAACACAAGACAAAAGACAACAAAATGAGGAGGAATCCTTCTAGAGGTTATAAATATCAACTTAAAAAGAAAGGGATAAAAGACGTAATTAAAGGAATAAAGTGGGGCTGGGAGGGATAGCAAGGAGGCAAGGCATCTGTCCTTCCTGCAGAAGGATGGTGGCTCACATCTTGGCATCCCACATGGTCCCCCATGCCCACCAGGGGCAACTTCTGAGCACAGAGTCAGGAGCACTCTCTGAGTGCCACCAGCTCTGACACCGTTGTCCAATCAAGTGGATACAGAGATAAACAAATAGGACTACATTAAAATGAAAAGCTTCTGAACCTTAAAGGAAATAGTGATTAGGAAACAAAGACCACCCACAAAAATAGAAAAAAAAATTATTCACCCATTATTCATCAGATAAGGGGTTAATATCTAAGATATACAAGATACTGACAGAACTTAACAAGAAATATAAATCTAATCTTATCAAAAATGGAAAGAAGAAATGAACAGACACTTCCTCAAAGAAGAAATACAGATGGCCTAAAGGCACATGAAAAAATGTTCCACATACTAATCGTCAGGAAGATGCAAATCAAAACAACAATGAGTTGCCATCTCATGGCACAGAGTCTGGCACATATCAACTATGACTTCTATTTCACACACACAACTCTAGCAAGTTTAATGATGTTTATCAAAAACAAATATGGAACCTGTGAATTTGATCGTATTTGATCTTATTTGGAAAAAGCATTTCCAATATATTTGAGTATTTTAGGAAATACTTTGTTGCAAAGGAGTCCCTGTGAAGATGGAGACAGATTGTGGGGTGAAACAACCATCAGACAACCATGCAGGTATGAGCAGGCTCTCTGGACATTCAGCAGGAGCACAAACCTATGGAAACCTTGATTTCAGGTTTCTGGTCACTGAACTGTGAAAGATGCATTTCTATAGTTTTTAGACACCAAGTTTGTGGTTATTTATACTGACAGCATTAAGAAATTTATTGATATGTCCAATACTAGCCTGTCACCTTTACACATCACTGATAAAAATGGAAAGAATAATAGAAAGGAATGAAAGGGAAGAATAATATGGAATATCATTACAATTACCATAGAGTTTTAGGACACATACTGATCTTCTGGCAGCAACATTAAAATTTCCATAATCTTGGGGCTGTGCTATAGCTGAAGCTGAAGCTATAGCACAGTGGTAGGGCATTTACCTTGCATGTGGCTGCCCAGGAAGAACCTGAATTCGATACCCAGCATCCTATATGGTTCCCCAAGCCAGTAGCAATTTCTGAGTGCAGAGCCAGGAGAAACCCCTGAGCATCACCGGATGTGGCCCCAAAACAAAACAAAAAATATGTTAAGATTGGTCCAACTATTCCCTGTAGTCCTGATTCTCCAACTCCCAATTTAGAAAGAATTCATTAGTGAATTCATCTCAGCCTGGTTTTTTTTTTTGGGGGGGGGGGGCAGACATTTGATTACCATTATAATTTCCCCAATAGTGATAGGGCTGTTATGATATGCTACCTCCTCCTTATTCAACAGTGGATGATTATAAGGCTTTAAGAATTTATTCATTTCTACCCGGTTCTCATGTTTAGTGGCATAATGTTTCTCAAAGTAGTCCTTGTTTATCCTTTGAATCTCTGATATATCTGTAGTCATCTCCCCTTTTTCATTTCTAATATGGGTTATCAAGTTTCTCTCTTTCTTTGTGAGTTTTGCCAAAGACTTTCTTGTATTTTTTTCTTTTTAAAGAACCACTTTCTGCTTTCGGATTGTTTTTTGGATTTCACTTCATTGATTTCTGCTTTAATCTTTGTTATTTCCTTCCGTCTTCCTATTTTTGGTTCCTTTTGTTGATCATTTTCTAATTTTATAAGCTGTGTCATTAAGCTATTCATGTTTGCTTCTTCTTCCTTCCTGGTGTGAGCTTGAAAAGCTATAAATTTTCTTCTTAGTACTGCGTTTGCTTTGTTCCTTTGATTCTGATAGTCGGTGTCTTCATTTTCATTTGTTTTCAGGAAAGTTTTGATTTCCTCTTTGATTTTATCTCAGACCCATTGGTTGTTTAGTAGTTGGCTATTTTTCAGTTGTTAAAGTTTTTCTTTTGTGTCCCTTTGTAGTTCATATCTAATTTCAGAGCCTTGTGGTCAGTGAAGTTAGCCTGTAAAATTTATATCCTCTTGATTTCATGGAGATATGTTCTATGTGACAACATGTGGTCTATTCTGGAAAATGTCCCATGTACACTGGAGAAGAATGTATATCTAGGTGTATATATGACATATATATATACACACACAGTAGGCCTCTTTCTTCCATTTCTCTTTTCAGATCTACTATATTTTTGTTAGGTTTCAGTCTGGTTGACCTATCAAGTTCTGACAGGGCTGTGCCGAGTTCTCCCACAATTATTGTGCTATTTTTGATGTCCTCTTTCAAATTTGTCAATAATTTTATTAGATATCTTGCTGACCTCTCATTGGGTGCATATATGTTTAGTAGTGCAATTTCTTCCTGTTGAAATATCCCTTTATTAGTACAAAGTGTACATGTTTGTTCCTTACCACTTTTCTGAATCTAAAGTATGAGTTGTCTGATATTAATATGGCCATACCAGCTTTTTTAAGGGTATTGTTTGCTTGGATAACTTTCCTCTAACCTTTGATTTTGAGTCTATGTTTGTTCTG
Organism: Crocidura indochinensis; assembly: GCA_004027635.1. Classification (NCBI taxonomy): domain Eukaryota; kingdom Metazoa; phylum Chordata; class Mammalia; order Eulipotyphla; family Soricidae; genus Crocidura; species Crocidura indochinensis. Next base: position 12,332 of record PVKC010016580.1, read on the forward strand.
ACTATTCAGGTGTGTTTCTTGTAGGCAGCAGAAGCTGGGATTCATTTTTTGATCCATTTTGCCACTCTGTGTCTCTTAATTGGTGTATTTAGTTTATTGACTTTGAGGGAGATAATTGTCATAGGATTTAATGTCATTCTTGTGTATAAGTTTGTTGTTTCTGTTAGTCTGTCTTGTCTTAAAGTAGAACTTTCAGTTTTTCTTTTAAGGCTAGTTTTGCATCTGTAAATTTTCTGAGCTGTTTATTTTCTGTGAAACTATGTACCCTTCCTTCAAACCTGAATGTGCGTCAGGCTGGATTCAGTATTCTAGGTGAATCATATATTTCATTCACTCTTGTCACAATATCCCACCACTGCTTTCTTCTGGTCTGGCCGTGAGCATTTCTTGGGACATGTCTGCTGTAAATCTTAAGGATGCTTTGAATGTAATTTCCCTTTTTGATCTTGCTGCTTTCAGTGTTCTATCCCTATCTGCGGGAGTTATCATTATGACTAGAATGTGTCTTGGGGTGCTTTTTTGGGTCTCTGTTAGCTGGTACTCTTTTAGCATGCAGAATTTGGTTTCATGTAGTCTTTATCTCTGGGAGTTTCTAATGATGTTCTTGACAGTTGATTCTTCCTGGGAATTTTCTTCTTGGATTTCTTGGACTCCAATGATTCTTATGTTGTTTCTGTTGTTTTATCAAACATTTTTATATTCACCTGTTCAAAATCTTTGAGTATTTTTTCCATTGTCTAATCATTTTCTTTGAGGTTCTTTTCCAATCTCTTCTGCCATATGGAATTTTTATGCTTTTCATCTTCCCGTTCACTAATTCTTTCTTCAGCCTCTGTTACTCTATTGGAGAGGCTTTCCATAGAGTTTTTCATTTCCTCTACTGCATTTTTCTGTCTTGTAATTCAGGTTGGAGTTTTCTGATATCTATATTTGTGGTCTGTTCAGAATGATCTGTGCTTGAGTTCTATGAATATCTTCCATATTTCTATTCTAAACTCCTTATCTGAGAGTTTAATTAGGTGGATGGCATTTTTGGGGGGTCAGCAGAGCCACCATCTTCATTCTCTATGCCTGCTGTTGTCCTGCATTGTTTCCCCATTGCCACACTTGAAGTGTGATTCTTACTCTGTGTTGTATGGGGTTCGTGTTAATATAAAAAGTGTGTGGCCATTCTGTTTTGCAGCTGCGCTCTTATTTATTTATTTATTTACTTATTTATTTTGCTGTGTTCTTCTTTGAATGTCACTGAGTATCAGAAGTAGCCCCAAGTGTTGCTTTTAAAAGAGTCTGCTGTAGTCCAAAGGCAGGCAGTAATTATCCCCTGTCATTGTGGGTGGAGGCACTCCTACCTATAGTTAGGTCCTGGAGAGCTGATTTTGCTGTATTCTTCTTTGATGTCACCAGGGATTAGGAAGTAGCCCAAGGTGTCACTTTTAAAGAGTCCACTGTACCCTAAAGCCAGGCAGGAATTATCCCCCTCCCCCACCCCATCCTTGTGGGTGGAGGCACTCCTATCTAAAATTAGGAGAGCTGATTTTGCTGTGTTCTTTTGACATATTCTTAATTAAAAAATAATCGCTCTAATCCACTGATAATGGGAATGTTGTATAGTTCATCTCTATGGAAAGCAGTATGGAGGGTTTTCAGCGAACTCAAAATTGAATTGCCTTATGCCACATCCCATACTTTAGAGTATCTATTCCTAGGACAGAATATCATTCATTCAAAAGGATACATGCACACATCTATTCATCACAGCTCTCAGTACAATAACTGATAGTTGAAATTAATCTAAATGTTCAACAGCAGATGAATGGATCATGAAGATGTGGTACAGATATACATTGGAATGCCACATAAACTGTAACGAATGATGGAATCATGCAATTTTCTGCCCATGGAAAGGACTTAAATATACCATGCTAAATGAAGAAAGCCAGATGAAAAAAGATAAATATATGATGATATTACTAATATGTGGTATTTAAAATAACTTAATGAGGGAATCCAATGACTTCATGGAGGTTGCCTAGAATGCTTTTGGCCCCATAATATAGTGAGGAGAAAGAAAGAAATAGAGTAGGGGTGGGAAACCGATGCAAAATAGTGGGAGCCAATAGATTCATGTATATTGGTGATGTTAAAGAAGAATATAACTAAATAACTAAACCATGGAAGCAATAAAACTGAAATATTGAGACCCAAACTTTAACAACCAAACTTAAAATCATGCCCATAGGTTAAGATGGCAAACTTGGAGGATAGACTCTGGTAATATTGGTGGAGGGATGCTAATATTGAAAGTGGATTGGTAATGAAACATTGTATGTCTATGTATGACTTTGTAAATCATGATAATTTAAATAAAGCATTACTTTATAATGCCTTGAACTTCTTTTAAATAGGATTAGAGGCTCTTCAAGAAATTGGTTTGCAAGTCTGAAGTGAAAGCACAGCAGGTAGGCTATTCGCGTTGCACACGGATCACCTGGATTCTATTCCAGAATTCCATATGGTCCCCTGAGTCTTCCAGGAATTTCTGAGCACAGAGACACAAGTCATCCTTGAGTGCTGCCAGAAATGGTGTGGTCCAATAACCAACTAGCCAACAAAAGCAACACCAAAAACACAAGAAATTAGTTTGCTTCTATGAGAGCAGTATATAAAGACAGAGAATGGAAGAGAATAAAATTTCACACGCCATTGTGTATGCTTTGGTGAAATTATAGTAAGGTTACATGTGGAATTGATTACAGGTGAAATTTAAGGTCTTAAAATGTTTCGTTTTGAGAGCTTAATATTTCTTTTTTTAGTAAACAAAGGTAGTCATAAAATGTTGATGCTGTAAGAAAAGATCAAAGATATCTTGTCTCATCACTTTGGGCAAAATTTGTCTATACTATTATCTCCCTCTTGAGAAAATTTTTAAAGTTTATAAGTTGCAGGTCTGTTTGGAAGAAGAATGCTTCTTTTTTTCTGGTAATAGAAGGAAAATTTCACCTCCTTTTATTAAAGAATATCAATCATGAGGCATCATCTAGGTCTAGTGAAAAAATAAAATAGAGGTAGGAAAAGAGAGTCAGTGGAGAATGGAAACTTCGGGCAAGAAAGGTGGGAAGATCATTGCCACTGCCTCCATCAGCTGCCACTCAAGCTATTAGCAGATTACCTAGTTCAAACTAGATTCTGGGTGAGTCAAGACAAGTCACCTCTCCTATTTCTCTCCATGTGGAATACATTTCTTTCTGCATTCTGGCACTGAAAGGGGTCCTTAAATCTCACTCCCAAGTGACAGTTTTTCTATAAAATCTCTATTGATGACTCTCCACCCATCAGCACTTAACTAGCAAATTTCTTTTCTTTTCTTTTTGGTTTTTGGGTCACACCTGGCAGCGCTCAGGGGTTACTCCTTCTCTATGCTCAGAAATCGCTCCTAGCAGGCTCAGGGTCCCGTATGGGATTCCGGGATTCAAACCACTGTCATTCTGTGCACAAGGCAAATGACTTATCTCCATGCTATCTCTCCGCCCCCACAAATTTCTTTTGTTGAAAGACACACCTTGAAGTTTTCAGGGATTACTCATGGATCTGTGTTTAGAGATTATTCCTACCAAGTTCAGATGGACCATAGATGTGCCAGAGATTTATTTTGATTGGCTATATTTAGGGTAGGATCCTATTCAGTATACTATCTCTCTGACCTCTCTTGCAAATTTCTTAACACATTTGTTTTATATTTTGTGTACTTGCCTTATATTTTTATTCTCTTTTTTCCAACTCTATATATTATAAAATTGTTAGTATAATAAATATGCATTTTTAGTGTTCATATGTGGCTTCTACATTGTAAAAATTTTATTTTAATAAACAAATTTGAAATCCAAATATACAAGTAAGGTTAAATTATGTTGAGCTAATAGAAATCTATGAAAAGAGTAAGATTATAAATCTGTTCATTTTATAGAGCTTTAGCTTATATACTTAAAACATTAGACTCCGTTACAAAACTATATTTATTAGTTAAAAAATGATACTATTTTCTGTTGTCCAGCACTGTCTGTTGATATTCCATGACAAGAATCTATTTGACTATTTGGCTAAATTTTTTTTAAATTATCTTATTTTCTTCAATAATTTTTTTAATTTAAGCACCATGGTTTCAGAAATATATGTAGTTGGATTTCAGTCATAGAATATATACTATCCTTCACCAGTACAACTTATCACCACAAATGTACCCCATTTTCCTCTTCCCCCACCCCCTGCCTGTCTCTGAGATAGGGATTCTACTTCTCTTTCTCACTATCATTGTCATGGCAGTGCAGTTATTGCTCTTATTGCGCTCACAGCTCTTGGTGGTAAACTTCATATTATAGGCTGGTCCTTCCAGCCCTCATTTCTATTCTGGATATTTTACCATAATGTCTTTTGTTTTTCTTATCTACCACAGATGAGTGGCTGAAATGTTTTATAACAGCAGAAAAAATGTATTATATTGTATGATACTTAAAGTCCCTGCAATTCTTAAGGGCTAATGATCCTATGTTTTTGAATAATATAAATAGACATCATTTGTTTTTGATGTCTCAGTGATATGTTTTAAGTGCATTGTATGTTCTCACTGGTGTAACTTTAATCACCACTCAAGTAAATTCCAGCATAAGAAAGTTAAAGCCTCTGTAATTGTTGGAACCTTAATCAGGCTCACGGAAGTCTTTATCAAAGTCCAGTTCCTTCTTCAAAAATCCTTACTTCCTCTAATGTTTTGCCTCTTTTCAAAATTGTTTTGATTTGCATGAGGTAATTATAAAAGAGACTAACAAAAATTTAAAAAGCAGCAAACTATAGTAAAACATAAAGCATAGTATTTCCCTCCTCCAGGGGCTTCCTTATTGATTGAGAAAATAAGGTAAAAATGGACACTGAAGCCAGTTCCTCCCTGTGCCAACTGTGTGACCTTAAGAAAGAGATTTAACCTCTCAGAGCTTTATTTCTGTGTCTATGAGTGGTATGCTTGTATGGATTTCATGAGAAAATGTGTATAAGTTATCTAACAAACTGCTGAGCTCATAAAGTGATATAGTGGAGTTTGCTGATATTCACAGAGCTTATAGTATGTTGCTGTATTCCAGCATTGTTCTGGGTACTGGGGACACAGAGATGAGCAAGTTTTATTCTTGGACAGTAATAGAATACTTGACCCCATGAAGGAGAATGGTCTCCAATCAAAAACTTCTAACAGAATGGAATAGAAAGAAATTTGGGAGAAATAAAGTGAACTAGTTTGCTCTAGGTGGAAAAATTGTACTTGATTGTCCTTATTCTTAGCCAGAGCAACTGTATTCAAGGAATGCAGTTATCTTATGTCTGCTTTTCCCTGTTTTAAAGTTTGACTGCTGAGATTCCCACATTAGAGATTTATTTCCTTGAGTTTAAATATACCCTTTCCCTATTGGTTTTAGTAAATGTGAAAGTGAAGTTGAGGTTTGCATGGATTTTCTAATGAGATTTTGTGTGGAAGTTTTAGTAGCTTATACCCATACTTTCAAATCAGTAATTCTGGGTGATTCTGCAAACTTCTGATTGGTTCTCAGATTGGTAAGCTGCACACTGTACTGGGAAGTGTCAGGCTGTGGGTCCCAGAAACAAAAGGTGTTGTCTTTCAGTAGAATGACAAGCATGGAGGGAACAAAGGGACTATGTTGTTCTCTGCTGGTGGGTCCTATTTTGTTTGAGGTGGTCTCTTTAGTCCTTCTGGGTCAAATCACATGTGGAGATTCTAGTATGAGGATCCCCACTGGCCATCAAGCATGTGCCGTTTTTGCTTTCCCAACTGTCATGTGGCTAATGAGAAGCCTATTCAGACCTCATTAGCAGATCAACTTGTTTTCTTCTGTGCTCCAAAGCTAATTATGTCTCTTACATTTGTTCAGTCTCAGCAATTAATGCACCTTACTATTCATTGATGCAGCTTTCAATCTAAGTGACACGTGTGGGTTGTCCTTTGCTCTCCTGGCTTTCTGCACAGTCTTGTTTTCATTTTTAAACAGACCTTGGTTTGTTTATAAACATAAGTATATATAGTTTAATTTTATCCCACTCTTCATTAAATTTATTATTAAGAAATCATAGTTATAATAGTTTCAATATTGTTTATCTTGGAGAACAATGTTACTACATTGAAATGCCAATGATGCTTCACTACTGTCCTTCTATTTTCTAGTCTCTAGTCCTCAATTCTTCCCCTTCTTTATATTTGATAGCCTCAGTTATGTTGTCAGGATATATGTACTTTATTTCATTGTCCATATGCATTCCCTATTTTGGCTCTTTATATACCACATACTAGTAAATTACCCAACATTTTATTCCTTTTGACTTAGTTTTCTTTAATATATAATTTTCTGGTGCCAAATTTGAGCAAAAGGAAAGATTTAATCTTTTCTTAGAGTTAAGTAATCTTATTATTTGAGTGACTATAACTATATACTACTTTTGAGAAGTGAATATATACATTTTTATATACCATTCTTTCTTTTCTATTAAAATTTTATTAAAAATTGTGATTTACAAAGTTGTTCATAGTTAAGTTTTAAATGTATAATGTTTTGGCACCATTCTCACCACCAGTGTCAACCTCCTTCCACCAATATTCCCAAAGTCCTTCCCATATCACTCCCTGCCCCAGCCTGTCACCATAACAGTCACCTTTTTAAGTTTGGTTGTTTAAGTTTGGGTTATATTACCTCAGTGTTGTGGACTCTATGGTATAGATATTTGGCTTTATACTTCCTTACCACCACCAATGCACCTGAGTCCACTTGATTCCTGCCCCCATTATTTCACATCTGTCTTCTCCACTTAATTTTTTTTCTTCTCACTATACTGAATCAAGAGTGTTCTAGACAACCCCCACTTAGATGAATGAATTTTTCATGAAGTTTACACTTCTTTTGGCTTACTTCATTTAACATGATAGCTTCCATTTCCATTCATGTTGCAGGGAATTGCATGATTCATTACAGCCATGTGGTATTTTATTGTATTGTATATGTGTACTACAGCTTCATAATCCACTCATTTGTTATTGGATTTTTTTCTCTTTTTTTTTGTTTTTTTTTTGGGGGGGGCACACCCGGTAGTGCTCAGGGGATACTCCTGGCTGTCTGCTCAGAAATAGCTCCTGGCAGGCACGGGGGACCAAATGGGACACTGGGATTCTAACCAACCACCTTTGGTCCTGGATCAGCGGCTTGCAAGGCAAATGCTGCTGTGCTATCTCTCTGGGCCCTTGTTATTGCATTTATAGGTTAATTCCAAATCTTGGCTATTATATTGAGTGCTGTGATGAATAGTGATGTGTATGTGTCTTTTAGAAAAAATATTTTTCTGTCCTGAAAATAAATACATAAATGTGGAATTTCTGAATAATATGGCAGCTTAATTCAAATTTTGCTGGGAAGCCTACATACTCTTTTTCATAGGAATGAACTAGATAATATTCCTACCAGCAGTGGCTGAGAGTTCCCTTTTCACCATATCTTCAGCAACACAGCTTGTTACCAGAATTTTTATTTATTGTTTTTATTTATTTTTATAATATCTTTATTTAAACACCATGAGTACAGACATGATTGTAGTTGGGTTTCAGTCATAAAAAGAAAATGCCCCTTCATCAGTGCAACATGCCAACCACCAATGCCCCCATCTTCCTCCTTTCCCACCCCCTACCTGTATTTGAGACAAGCATTCTACTTCTCTCACTCTTAACATTGTCATGGTAGTTGTTTCTCTAACTGCACTGAATTTTTAATACATACCATCCTCACTGCTGTAAGCTGAGTATCACAAAGAATATCTTACCTAAACTATTATATAGATTCAATACAATTCATATAAAATCCATATAAATTACTCAAGGTCTTCTAACAGTCAATTATAAAGTTTGTGTAGCATCAGAAAATATCCTGCATAGCTAAAACTGTCCTGAAAAATAAGAAACTGGGAGGCATCTCTTTACTTAATTTTAAGCTGTACTACAAAGTTGTAGTGATAAAAATAGCATACTATTGGAACAAATACAGAGTTTTGAACCAATGGGTGAGGATAGAATATCCAAAGACAAACTGTCAAATATATACTCACAAATAATTTGACAAAAAAGCTGAGAATATGAAATGGAATAAAGACAGCCTCTTCACTACGTGTGTTGGGACAATTGGATAAACACATATGAGGAATTGAAGGTGGATCCATATCTCACACTTTATACAAAAGTCGATTCAAAGTAGATCAAAGACCTTGAGATCAAGCCTGAATCTATAAAGAACATTGAGTAAAACATAAGTAGAATATTCTAAACCTAGACCTCAAAGGAATCTTCAATGATATGATGACAATGGCAAAGGCTACAGAATATATATATATATATATATATATATATATATATATATATATATATATATATATATATATATATATAT
>PVKC010016581.1:0-20703 GCA_004027635.1 Crocidura indochinensis
GGCCCACTTAGGGTCATTTCTTCTTTGAGACACTCATGATGAACTGATAATCCAGTGTAAGTGGAGCAGAGAGGGCTGGCTGCTCACTCACCTAAGCCTTGTACAGGTTCTGAAAATAAGCTTCACCTGCGGACTTGAGCGATATACCAGTAGGGAGTTTGCCCTGCATGTGTCCAACCTGAAACAGATCTGGGTTCAATCCCCCTATTCCATATGGTTCCCTGAGCCTGCTAGAAGCGATTTTTGAGCACAGAGCCAGGAGTAACACCTGAGCACCACTAGCTGTAGCCCTCCATAAAAACCAAAAAATAAAATAAAATAAAATTAGTGGAACTCAACAGGTATTCAGGTAAGGACTCTGTTCTCTTAGGGAAAAATACAGGGAGCTATGTAAGCAGAGGCTAGTAGCAGTAATCATCATCTTTCGAAGTTTTCTATGTGCCAGGCATGTCCTTCACACCTCTATATTAATTCATTTAAACCTGATGACAACATTCTGGGACTAGGGGCAGTTGGGTCGCACTCAACAGTCCTCAGGGACTATTCTTTGCTTCTCTGCTCAAGAGTGACCTTTGGGGGCCCGGAGAGATAGCACAGCGGCGTTTGCCTTGCAAGAAGCCAATCCAGGACCAAAGGTGGTTGGTTCGAATCCCGGTGTCCCATATGGTCCCCCGTGCCTGCCAGGAGCTATTTCTAACCCCTGAGCACCACCAGGTGTGGTCCAAAAAAACAAAAAAAAATAAGATTGACCTTTGGTTCTCAGGGGGCTATACATGGCTCCAGGGATTCGAATCAAGGGTCAACTGTGTGCACAGCAATTTTCTTGATCCCTGTATTATCTCTCCAGTTCCTACCCACAACTTTCTTTTCTTGGTTGTTAGGCCCTGTCCAGTTGCTCAGGAATTACTACTGGTTCTGTGCTTAGGGATCATTCCTGGTGGTGTTTGCGAGACTATAAGGGATTCTGGGGATCGAACTCAGGTTGGCTATGTGCAAGGCAAGTGCTTTACTCACTGTACTACAACTCTGGCCGAACCTACTACAATTTTCTGGTGGTGGACCTGCTATGATCTTCATTTTCATGCAGAGAAAACTGAAGCCCAGAAATGGTTTGCCTATGGAACATAGGTTTGATCCACTCTATAGTGTTCTTACCCTTGACTAATAAAAGTGCTAAGTCGGGTGAGTTTCCCCTTCATCCTTCATTCTACAGATATGTAATGCTTCCATTCATTCAGGCGGTGGGTACTGGATACTCCATCACTCCTGCCTGAATGAATCACTCTCTGCTGAAAGGAGATGCAAGGACAGCTTCTTCATCACTCAGTTCACCTCCCTGCCTGCTTTCTCAAACCAAAAAAAAAAAAAAAAAACGAAACAAAAACAAAAGGGCAGAGATGAGGTTTCTGCAAAGTTTGTCACACTTGAAGAGGCAAAGATCTTCCTAGGACTCTTGTTACAAATGCAGACTCTGATTCTTTACTCTTTCAGGACCTGAGACTGTAGCTCCCAGGTAATGCTGCTGCTCCTCAGACTACAATGAGGGCTAAGAGCAATGGCATCCTCAGGATGTAGCATCTCAGGGCTGAGGATGTGGCCCAGTAACAGAGCACATGCCTTGTACATGTGAAGCCAAGTTTGAACCAGGGAACTGCCCCTCTCCAAAAAAAACTGTTTTTCAGTGAGTCAAAGCAGGGAGGATGCTTAGGAATTCATCTATTCCAATTTCTTTTTGGTGCTGACAGGGAGAGGTTCAGAGAAGGAAGGATAATTGCCTGAGGTCACACAGTGAGTTAAAGAAGAAATCAAGCCTTCAGCAGGAAATGGAGACTAAGGACAGTAGTATCCAGATGCTTGCATAACCATTTCATACCATATGCTCCTGGTATTTCCAAACTCCAGTCTACCAGGTCAGAGAAGTAACTCAATGGGTTAAGCACATACAAAGTTGTGGCTCTGCTGTTGTTTCGGTTTTACTGTCACACTCAGCACAGCTCTGGGGTTATTTGTGGCTCTGTGCTTAACAACAACCCCTGGCAGTGATTAGTAGACCATATGTGATACTAGGATGAACCATATGAACCAGGATCTTAACTGCTACACGCAAGGCATGCTACATGTACACACGCAAGACAAGTAGCTTGCACATACTATATCCATTGACCACAAAGTTGTGGCTTCCCACACACACACAAAAAAAAAAAGTGGCTGGGTTTTTCTAGCACCATAAGGTCTCCAAAACACTCCAAGAACTTCCAGGAGTGAAACCTAAGCACAGAACCAGGAAAAAAAAAAACTCTGAGCACTGATAAAAAACAAACGCACAAAAATTAAAGAACAAAAAAACCCACACCCCAGTCTACAGACAAGGGGGGCCATTGTGGGAGCAGAGCAGCAGGGCAGTTCACAGTTGGCAGGAAGTCTCTGGTACTAGGGCTCAGCCTGCCACTCTCCCAGATGCTCCACATCTGGATCCCTAGGGAGCACTTAAGATGCCTCTTCAGGACAGAGGAAGCCGCCTTCTTCAGACCAAATAAACAAGACACTAACAGGAATTCATTTCCTAGAAATTAAACTCTGAGTGTGTTCATGTTTACAGGATCCAAACCCACTATTCTCCATCTGCTTTCCCTGCTGGGCGGCACAATACAGCATGATTAAGAGCACAAGTTTGGGAATCAGGTAGACAGAATTTGTTTTCTCATTTGCTATTTACTAGCTCTGTGATCCTGGGCAAGTTACCCTCTTTGAACCTATTTCCCATATATTAAGTGACTTAAGCCTACCACTGGCTGGCCTGAGGAATACCTGTATACATTCTACTCTTAGAAAAACCTGTGGTAGTGCTGTGGATCACAGGCAGGACTAAGAATGATGTAAGAACATGCCTAGAACTGAGGATGTTTGAGGGGCAGGGAACTGACTCTGCGAACGCCTTTGATGGTGGTTTTGAAGCTGAGCTCAAGAGAGCAAATAGAATTCACATAGTGAACTATCCCATAGGAGGAAGCTTTAGAGCCCTTCCCTGGCCTGTCCTCAACTCCATGTTCTTCAATTCCTATTGCTGACCTCTCAAAAGACCTTTCCCCTCATCGTCCTGTTCACTAGGACTTAACAAAATGAACTGCCTCAAGTTTGGCCAAAGAGCACTGACAAAAATACCTAAGGTACTTTCACTCCTCTGAGCTCGGCTACTGGTTCTTCCCCCCACCAGGATACCTTCCTCGCATTTCCTTCACCATCTCTAGACAAGTTTCTGGCCAGTTTCTTTTCTTCACAGCCTAGTTTTGTTAAACATCACTTGGACTAGGGGCCAGAGCAATAGTACAGTGATAAGGCGTTTGTCTTGCACACAGCCAATACAGGATAGACCCCGGTTTGAATCCTAGCATCCCATATAGTCCCTGAGCCTGCCAGGAATGGCTTCTGAGTACAGAGCCAGGAGTATCCCTGAGCACTGCTGGGTGTGACCCCCCCCCAAAAAAAAAAACAAACCCATCCCCAAACAACAACAAGAAAAACATCACCTGGACTCCTCTGGACTGGTTCTTCTTAGTGACTACTCATCTCTCTGTTGGCCTTGAGTTCAGCAGGGAGATATGATGTGTGTCAGGAAGATTCACTGTCCTCTGGGTGGGGAACCCCTCCCCTCACAAGTGCCTATTTAACTCTAGAGTTTCACCTTCAAGTAAAAGTTCAGCTGTCTTCCCTAGCCCAATTTGGTCCTATTCTTTCCATTCAAGTGGGCCCACCTGTCCCCTCATGGCATCCCAGATCTCAAGGTCACAATTATTCCTTCTCTTCTCTCACCATCCTGCATCCAGGGCTTGTGGGTCTTTCTCCCAAAGATCATATATTCCTAGGGGCTGAAGTAATAGCATAGTAGGTAGGGCATTTGCCTTGCATGAGGCTGACCCGGGTTAATCCATATGGTCTCTCAAACCTGCCAGGAGTGATTTTTTTTTAAATTTGGAATGCTTCATGAATTTGCATGTCATTCTTGTGCAGGGGCTATGCTAATCTCTGTATTATTTCAATTTTAGTATATGTGCTGCCAAAGCGAGCACATGCCAGGACTAATTTCTGAGCACAGAGTCAGAAGTAACCCCTGAGTGCTGCCGGGTGTGCCCCCAAAACAAAACAATTATATGTTCCTGGAATTGGAACCCCTATTCCCATAAGAACTCTATGTTTTGGGTTTAATACTTATCATTGGTTCAATAACAGTTTGATCCATAGGGGCCAGAGTGATAGCACAGCGGTAGGGCATTTGCCTTGCACACATCCAACCACGAACAGACCCCAGGACCCCGGTTCAATTCCCAGCATCCCATATGGTCCTCTGAGCCTGCCAGGATCGATTTCTTAGCACAGAGCTAGAAGTAATTCCTGAGCACTGCTGGGTGTGGCCCAATCCCCCCAAAAAAACCAATTTGATCCACTGACTCAAGAAATAAAAGAAGAATTATAATAATTTTATCTTTGACTCCCCACTCTGTACTTCTGGCTCTCAATGTTCTTTGGGTTTTCTCTCCTGGATATTTCTCAGGGACCCCAAATTCACTTAAGCCCCTTTTATCCTCATGCACCCCAACCTGTCCTGAGAGTCATCATGCTGTTCTTATTCTTCCATTCCCAACATTTGATTTCCTCCCTCTCTCTCTCTTTCTAGCCTTGAACCAGCTACTTGTCAGTTATGAGCACAGAAGCAGAGGCTCCCAAAGGTAATGTAACTGGCAGAAAGTCACACAGCCAGGTCCAGGCCTTGCTACCAGCACTCCCTCCCCAGCAGTTTCTTATCCCTCTCCTCTGCCTTCTCCACATATTGCTTAGGCATTTGTTCCCTGGTTTAGACTTGTCTCTCTGCCTGAAAACACAACACAATCTTTTTGCCTCTTCATCTATACCTTTTTTTTTTTTTTTTTTTGAGGTGGGACGGGGTGACCACACCTGGACTGTGCTCAGAATTTACTCCTGGCTTTGCACTTCAGGGTTCACTTCTGGCAGGGCTCAGGAAACCATAAGTGGTACAGGAGATGGAAACCAGGTCCACTGTATTCACCACTGGCCTTCTATCATCTATATTTAATTATCCCTCTGTTTTCTAAGGCCATCTCAATGATATCTTTGGTCAAGTTGAGGAATTCTCTTCCTTCTTTTTTCTTTTTTCTTTCTTCTTTCCTCCCCTCTTCTTCCTTTTCTTCCAAGGAGTCAAAGTCAGAGCTTCATACATGCAAGGTGCATGCTCTACCACTGCTCCTATAATTGAAAGCTATAAGATCTACTTTCTCCCCAGGACTCCAATGCCTGCAGCAGCACAGTAGACTGCAATGTGTCTAAAATAATTCTTTTTTTTTTTTTTTTGGTTTTGGTTTTTGGGTCACACCTGGCAGCATTCAGGGGCCACTCCTGGCTCTATGCTCAGAAATTGCCCCCCGGCAGGCTTGGGGGACCATACAGAATGCCGGGATTTGAACTACCATCCTTCTGCATGCAAGGCAAATGCCTTACCTCCATGCTATCTCTCCGGCCCTAAAATAATTCTTCTTGTAAAACTCAAGTGAGTCTTTGAGTATTTCTTCTTTTCTGTTTAAAACTACTCAATGGGGGATGGGCAAAGGAAAGGATAGTAGAGGGGTTATGGCATTTGCTTTGCATGTGACTCACCCCAGTTCAACACTATATATGGTCCTCTGAGCTCTACCAGGAGTGACCCCTGAGCACTACTGGGAGTGCACAAAAACATGAAGAAAACAAACAAACAAAACACCTCTCTAATGGTTTCTACCTCACTCATTCAAAAATCCCAAATCCTTGCCATGGGGTTAAGGTTCTCCTTTACCCTCCCCTCCCGAAGGCCAGCCACATCTCTGACCTCATCTCTTACCAGCTTGCAGCCGCTCCACTGACCTTAAAATAGCACCTGTGCCCAGGCTCACACCAAGCAACCTACAGCAGCTCTCACTCTCTGCCATAGCACCCGGCCTTATGCTCATTTTAGCACCTAATCCTGGTTGATATTTTCTGCTGGCTTATTACTTGTCTGCCAACACCTCCTCCCCCACCCCCCATGTACCTTCCATCTCACTCAGTGCTCTATCCCCAGGGCCTAGAACAGTGCCTGTCAGATAAAAAATAGATGTGTCTATGGCCTGAGAAGAGAACCATCTGTGAGTCAGGTGCATCGAGGTGGTAACTAAAGCCATCAACCTGGGGAGAAGGGCCTGGGAGAGCAACCTGGACTGGCAAAAGGGTGTAAAAGGGAGTGTGAGAGAGTGCAAAGATGAAGGCTCTTGCCTAGATGTAGCTATGACCACCACACTGGTTCAGATTCGGGCTCAGAGCACTACCAGGGGTGCCCTGAGCACAAAGCAGCATGGGGTGTGACCCAAACAATAACAAATCAGAGGAGGTGGAACCTACAACAAAGACAAAGGAGGAGAAAGGTTTCCTGGAGCTAACTGGCAGCAGCTTGAGAAGAGGAAAAAAGCTAACAGCCGGTTCTGCTTGGCTGAGAGGGGACATGAAAGGCTGAACAGAGGCTGGGGAGATGGCGCAAAGGCCTGCAGCACATGCTCTGCATGCAGGAGGCCTAGGTTGGATCCCTGGCACTGCCTGGTCTCCTGAGCACCAAATTGGGAGTGCACCCTGAGTACGGCCTGATGTGGCTTCAGTACTAAAACAAACAAAAAGACTGAACAATGCAAGTCAGCTTCCTAGAGGACACCGGTGACCTTGGCAGACTCCTACCCTACCCCATTGGGGCATCAGATCAGGGTAGCACTCCTGAGAGCCAGGCGCACCACACTCTTCAGGAGTAGGCCTAGAGCTGTAAAAGGAAAGGCTCTGGAGGAAGGTGAGTCTGGTAACCTGCATCCCTACTCATAATCCCATTACTCAAGTCACAAAGAAGAGTCATTCTTCTGTGACCTGGCAGAGAGAGGGCACTCTCTGCAGGAACTGACAAACTGTAAAAGCCCCTTGATCCTGGAGAGATTAGACTATCTGCTAGAAGGTCCATGTGGCCAGCTCTCCTACGCCATCCACTAGGTCCTGGCTTCCCTGGAGGCCTCTGTGACAGCCAGGCAGCCACCAATGGGAAAAGACCGTTGAACTTGCCGTGCTGTAGGTAAAAGGTACCTCAATGTTTATGATCCATTGTGGGATCCACACTGCAGGGACTCAGTATGAACTAGATAAGGAAACCAGAAAACTGAGTCCAAAACTGAGAGATGGGGAGGTGGCACCTAGACTGAGAGGGATGCTTGTATGCTGATGGCTCCTGTCCAGGTCCTGCCCAAATCCCACTCGATGGGTTTCCTCCCACTTGGGGGTTTACTCATCCCCATTTCACAGAGCTCAGAGAGGGCAAACGCTTTTCCAACACTACACAGTCAACATTCAAACTCCAACTGCCCATCTGACATCCCTGTTCTTGACTGAGAAACTTCCCCCAGAGCATTTATCCTCCTACAAGCAATGTGACCTTGGGCAAGATGTATTCCTCACACTCCCCCAAAGGGAATAAACAGATTTTTTGAGTGCCCTTCCAAACCTGACATTACATTATGAGCTAGAATTCCAGGAGAACTTTATTGTGAATAGAAAAGCATCTATCTGCATCGGAATATTTGTCACCGATCCTTCCATTTGGTCGATGCGCAAACTGAGGGTGGAAGTCAGGCTGTGTGCCCTACCCAAGGTTACAAAGCAATTCAGGACCGAGGGGGTCCAACGCCGTCCTGCCCTCCACCGGCCGCTCCCTTCGACTCCCCTTTAGAAAAGGGGGCGGCCCCGCCGCAGCACCTGGTCCGACCTGGCCGGCAGGGGGCAGCGCCCAGCTAGCTTCCCTCGGCTGCAGGGGTGCACGTGGGGGGCGTCGCAGCCCCCTACTCCTAGGGGGTGCGCCTCCAGCCCCAGCAGCTCTGGCTTCTGCGCGGGGCGCCCAGAATGCGTGCCCAGCATGCCGCAGATGCTTCGAGCCCACCCCTCTAATTCTGGGCTCCAACGGACGGTGCCCCTTGCAAATCCCTTTGGGGCTGCTCCTCCGGGACCCCCTGGCTTGCACGCGCCCCTCCCGCCCCAAGGATTCTGCGGGAACCCCAGGTCCTCCAGGAGGGACAGCGGGGCAAAACCCCCCGCCCCAATTGTGTCCCGCTCCTCCGGGACAGCCGCGGCACTCAGCTCCGAGCGCTTACCCGCTCCCCGGCCAGGCAGGTGCGGACCCCGGCTTTGCCCTCCCGGATCCGCTGTGTTCGCGCCGCGCCGCGCCGCGTCTCCCCGCCGGCGGCCGCCGCATCTCCGCCGTCGCGACCCCCCAGCCGAGCTCCGGCCGCCGCCCGGCCCGCAAGCCCAGCCCCGGGGGGCTCTTCCCCGCGATCCCGCCCCAACTAGCGCCCTGCGGCGGCTTCTCACGCTCCCCTGCCCGCGCCCGCCGCTCCGCTCCCGGGCGCTCCCAGCCTTCTGCTCCTCCCTCGCCCGGCTCCCTCTGCGCACTCGGCCCCCCACCCGCCCGCCCGCCAGGAGGCAGGTGCGGGCCCCAGCAAACCCCGAACCCCACCGCAGCCTCAGCCCAAACCTCCGGGTTGGGGGGCCGCCAGGAACCGAGGGAGGGGTAGCCCCAGCCTCCCTCCGCTCCCGGTGCCCACCTGTAGGAGAGATGCTGAGCAGTACGTGGTTGGTGGTCTTGAGTCCTGGACCACGCCTGGAGCGAGAGCTGCTGCCCGGAAAGCGTCGCTTTCTCCATCCGTCCCAGTCCCCTCGCTGGATGATTTTGGCTTATATTTTTCCTCATTTAGCAAATATTTTTATTGATTGGGCCCTAGACGCTGATGGGTGGCAGCAAACAAAAAATGATGGGGATTCGGAGAAGCTTACGCGAATGTAACAAGTAGAAAGAACAGATGTTTATGAAGGTAAAAAGGTGTGCAGGAAAAGAAAGCAGGGAAGGGGAGCTACATAGAGGGAGGTCTGGAGGCTTTGGATGGAGGAACCCGGAGGCCTGGCTAGGGGGGAATGGCATCGGATGAAAGGACAATGAGCCCTGCCTGCAGCAAGATGGGGAAAGAGCTTTTCAGGCCCAAGGACAGCCAGGTTTTCCGCAGTTTTGGGGGCTGAGGTTAGAAAGGTAGAGGATGATGCTAAGGGAGCAGGTTTGGGGATGGGGAGAAAACTGGGGATATTGGTGGACAGAAGGTTACACAAAAGAGTGGTGGAATTGGTGTCGGAATGTTGAAAGCCTGAAACAACTCTATTATGATCAACTTTATGAATCATGATGTTATAGTTTTAAAAAGAAAACCCTTCCTCATTCAGATGGCAGGTTCTGATTGCTGACCTAACCCCACAGCTTCTAGCCCTGTCGGATGCTGAACAGACCTAGTCTATCTGTCTGGAGAAAAAATAGGAGCACAAAAAAGGCATCAAGCTGCAGAGATAGTACAGGGGTTAAGGTTTCCCTCCTGACAACACATAATGACCCCCCACCCCAATCCAGCACCACTAGAAATTTTCTCTGAGCACAGAGTCATAAGCACTAGGGGTGTGGTCCCCAAATAAAACAAAAGCAAACAAACAAAAAAAATCTCAAAATGAAATTGGGGGGGCCGGGCGGTGGCGCTGGAGATAAGGTGCCTGCGCTAACCTAGGACGAACCACGGTTCGATCCCCCGGTTCCCCATATGGTCCCCCGTGCCTGCCAGGAGCGACTTCTGAGCGAATAGCCAGGAGTAACCCCTGAGCACTGCCGGGTGTGACCCAAAAACCAAAAAAAAAAAAAAAAAAAAAAAAGAAAATGGGACACAGAGGCTGGGGGAGATAACAGTGATCAGGGGCATATGTTTTGCATGTGCAGGGACTTGAGTTTAAACTCTGGTATCATGTAGCACCTTTTAAGCTATGGAGGCATTTGCCTTGATGGTCCCCAATGCCACAGAGCTCAGACAAGTTGCATTTTTTTGCTTCTTCATGGAATCACAAAATTGGGTATGCAGGCCCACACGCTCTAAGTTTTGCTTGAGTATCAACTGCTGAGAAAAGGTACATTGAGGACTATCCATGGAGGCCATTCAAGGACCCAGAACTCTGTACAGTTTTAACATTTGTGGAACTGGTCTTCAGAGGGGGATCTGTATACTTGCTCTTTATGTATGCTGAAACTTGGTTATGAGGAGGCTTCTGTGGTAGGATGAGGAAGGATCTACCATTTTATTAATTAATTTATTTATTTTTTATTTATTTATTTTTTTTTTTTTGGTTTTTGGGTCACACCTGGCAGTGCTCAGGGGTTACTCCTGGCTCCATGCTCAGAAATTGCTCCTGGCAGGCACGGGGGACCATATGGGGCACCGGGATTCGAACTGATGACCTTCTGGATCTACCATTTTAGAATTAACTGTCCCTGGCAACATTTCTTCTCTTTTGGTTCTGTGCTCATGTTTCTCCATGTATCTTGCTGGGGGGGTGGTGCTCCCCAGCAGTGCCTAGGTGTCTAGATATGGTATCAGGGTTCCAACCACATGTAAAGCAGGCATGTCATCCCTTTGAGCTCTCTCCCTGGCCCCTAGCAACATTTTTATCATGAATTCTCCATAGATGGGTGTGGACAGGACTACAGCATCCATTGCCACACTGGGTTATTTACAGCCCATACAGCTGTTTGACATCTGTATACCCCCCAAACAACCACTGCTTTAGGCTTTCTGTGTAGTGTCCTTCTATATGTCCTTCTCTCTTCACAAAATCCCCATCCTCACACTCAGGCCCTCCCCTCCTTTCTGCACACCTCACCCTCCCAATTTACTATCTGATGGTTGGCCTGAAGTCTTCATGGCCATGAATCTCCTTTTTGGAAGGCAGGGATCAATGATCATTAATAATGCAGAAGTTCTTTTTGTCTTACTGCAAATCCCAAGCAAATCAATCTCTGGCAAATAGACAAGAGTTATCAGCAACCACACCTCAGCTTTCTCAGTTCTTTCCCCTAAGAGGAAATAGGGAGATTTAGTGAGGCCAATATAGGCTTTCCCACAGGTAAGTGTGGCTGTGAAGGCCCACATTAAACATCAAACATCAAGAATGAGGGGTCTACACAGCCTATGCATGCGTAGCTGCTATGGGGTTCCCGGCCTGAATCCTACAGTTGGAAATTACACAGCTGAGTGTATACAGGTGCACCCCAGGTGTGCATCCTTCTGTGAAAAAAATCCCAACAGCTCCAGAAGCTGCAGTGAGCAGGAAAGAGGATCAGGGTAAGAGCAGCAGAGCTTGTGCAGTAGCGCAGCAGGCCCTACCGCAGTATTTAACCATCAAAGCAGCAGGAGGTGGGACATGCTGTTTGAAAGCTCTCACACCCCACCCGCAGACCTGTCCCCGCTCTCAGGAAGGTCACAGCACCGGAGAGAAATGGACAGACACACTTCCTGTGAAACACTGCATGGAAGGAGGTGCATACCCTATCTGGTCAGTGGGCAAGGGCATCCCCACCCCAGCCCACCCCAGCTTTAAGAGATAAAAGTGACGTCTGAGCAGAGAAGGGGAAGGGAAGCAGAGATTTTCTAGCTGGATGGATGGAAGAGGGAGTTCAGGGGAACAACCACTGCCAGACTGGGGGCTGCTGTTCCAAAGGAGGCTGGAGGGGCAGGAGGGGCCAGCTCATGAGAAGCCTTGCAGGAGAACTTTTACCTGAGAGCCCTGGAAGCCAGGGAAGGGCCATGAGATGGGAATGACTTTACCTAAAAAGGCAGATTCCTGCTCAGTGGCGCCGGGGGAGGGGCGATTCTGTTCCACTTAGATCACTGCACCAAGCCAACAGGCTCAGAGTAGCACAAATTGGGATAATTCTCTGACCCATTTTCTAACCCCTTAAAGCCCTCCTCTGCTGTTTGAAGGGGATGGCATAGACTGATGTCACTCCTTGGTAGCTAGATGACCCTGGACAAGTTGATCTCAAGTATGTGAGTTTCAGTTGGCTCATGTGTAAAGTGTTATAACAGTTATCTTCTTAGTGGGGCTGGAGAGAGATGGCATGGAGATAAGGCGTTTGTTTGCCTTGCATGCAGAAGGATGGTGGTTTGAATCCCAGCACCCCATGTGGTTCCCTTGCCTGCCAGGAGTGATTTCTGAGCGTAGAGCCAGGAGTAACCCCTGAGCACTGTCAGGTGTGACCCAAAAATCAAACCAAACCAGAAAACAAAAGTATGGTCTTAGTGGGACTTTAATGAAGGCCCCCTGGAGTGTTCTTTATCACACAATTGAATTATTATTATTACTATTATTATTATTATTTTGTTTTGGAAATCATACCCAGCAGTGTTCAGGGGTTACTCCTGTTATTCCTGTCTTTGCACTTAGGAATTATTCCTAAAAGTGCTCTGGGGAACCATATAGGATCCTGGGGGATTAAACCAGAATTGACCTCATGCAAAACAAGCATCCTACCTACTGTATTATTTTTCCAGCCCCCCAGTATTATTTTTTGTTTGCTTTTTGGGTGCCTCACAGGCAATTCTCAGCTATTCAGGCCAGCAGTTCAATGCTGAACATGAGGTATTGTTTGAGTTCTGTGGTGCCAGGGATACCTGGGCTACTCTGGCAGTGTTGGAAGCCTCCATGGCTGTACCTAATGGTTCTGAGAGACCATGTGGTGCTGGGAATCAAAGATACATCTTAGTATGTGTTCTAACTGCTATACTACCTATTGGCCCCTATGATTGAAATGTTATTTTCCAATTATTTTAGGTATATGTATCCAATGCTATATTTTTTGGAAAGTAAAGGTTATTCATGTAAGGGGCTGGAGGGACAGTACAACTTGACTTGCATACACTCAACTGGGATTGATCACTGGTACCCCTTATGGTTCCCCAAGCCTGCCTGGTATATTCCTGAGCATAGAACCAGGAGTAAACTCTGAGCATCACCAGGCATGGCAAAACAAACAAATGCATTATTCATATCAGTTTGCTATATACCTAGCATGATATGTTATAGGCACTCAACCAAGGATAGAAGGATGGATGGATGAATGGATAGACAAATAGGTAGATGATGGATGGATGAACAGATGAATAGATAGAGGAATAAATGGATAAATAGACAAATGATGGATTGCATGATGAATGGATGGACAGATAGATGGACAGATGACTAGATAGATGTATAGATGAGTGGTGGGTAACTAGACAAATGGTTGAATGGGCAAGTAAATTAAGAAAATAAGCTACCCAGCTTTCCTGCTCCCTTAGATTACCCTTGAGTAGGAGCTGGAAGCCAGATTTACTCTTTTTGAATGTGTCATGTGAAGGGGGATTAGTGTCTAGTCAGGTTTTGTCATCAGACAATCTGAGGTGTGCTGTTTCTTCAGGGTAAAGCTGTCTAGACAGAAGGGACATATGCCTGGGGAGAAGGATGAAAACAGAATCCAGGGGTGATCTGTGCAAAGGGACTGAGCTCCCAGCCTCTGGCTCTTTTTTTTCTTCACTGACAGCTCAGGTCCTGGCTGAGCATGTTTGCTATATGCCCATAGATGTGCAAATTAGGTCACTGTGACCTGGAGACAATGAAAAGGGCTGTAGTGTGGGCCCTCACCAGTGGGTGAAAAGGGTCAAGTGAACAGTAAAAAGTCCATTGAAAAAGAAACTAATAGTTATAGAGCACTTTTATGTACTACACAGCAGGCTAAGGCTTTATTCTCTAGGAAGCCCAGAAAGTCCCCTTGTTCTCAGAAGGTAGGCGAATGATAGGATGTCACCTTTGTAAAGCTCATTCCCAAGCCTGTGCTCTCCCCATAAATTAAAAGCCTGATCAACTAATATTTAAACCAGTATTTCTTAATTGTTTTACAACCAAGGTCCCTCTTATAAACTTGGTTTCTTGGTTCCTCCTCTTGCCGCCATCTTACCAGTTGGCCCTCTAGTTTCCCGTTGTGGCCTTTCATTTATCAATTTTCTTTTTTTTTTTTTTTCTTTTGGTTTTTGGGTCACACCCGGCAGTGCTCAGGGGTTACTCCTGGCTCCATGCTCAGAAATTGCTCCTGGCAGGCACGGGGGACCATATGGGGCACCGGGATTCGAACCGATGACCTTTTGCATGAAAGGCAAATGCCTTACCTCCATGCTATCTCCCGGGCCCCTCATTTATCAATTTTCACCTGTGGCTTCCTTGGAATATTCGAAGCCCCTCAGTTTAGAAACACTGATTTAGAGAACTTCTCTTTACACAATATTGTGTCAGTGGTATAGGATCAGTGAGGATAGTGAAGACAGGGACTCAGAGGTCAAGCTGGATGGACTTGAGTGCATGTTGTATGTAGAAGATTTGGGCTCCATCTCTGGGATCACACTCAATAGTGACTTCAGCACTGAGCCTGAGCACTTCTGAGCACTGTCTGGTGTGACCCTAACTCATTCCACATATGCAAAAGAAGAAGGCTTAATTCTATGTTTCCAGTTCAGGGCTTAACAATGCAGTGGATGTTGAAAAAAGCAGTTGTTAGGGCTGGGAAAGTCAAGAGTTTAAGTTCATGCCTGTTAATTTACAGTTGGAGAAATGGAGTAAAAGAACTAACTAAAGAGTAGAGTTAGGGGGGCCCGGGAGATAGCATCGAGGTAAGGCGCTTACCTTTCATGCAAAAGGTCACGGTTCGAATCCCGGTGCCCCATATGGTCCCCCGTGCCTGCCAGGAGCAATTTTTGAGCATGGAGCCAGGAGTAACCCCTGAGCACTGCGAGGTGTGACCCAAAAACCAAAAAAAAAAAGAGTAGAGTTAGGAATTCAGCTCTGGAATCAGAAAGCATGGTTGGGTTCTCAGTACTACTTATCAGTAGTCTCATTTTGGGTCGGCCATTTAACCCCAGTTGCCTTGACAAAAAAAAAAAAATCATTGTGGGGGCTGAAGAAGCTCACCCATGTAATAAGAGTTAGTATGACCTTTAACATTTAATAGCCACACAAAAATTTAGTAACAGATCTGAACCCTAGCCACTTTGACTCCTAGTCCAGTGCCCTTCCCGGTTTCCTTTGTTCCCGGTGTCTATTAGAATATGGTCAGGCAGTGCCAGAGTGATAGTACAGTGGGTAGGTCACTTGCTTTGCATATGGCCAACCTTGATTCAATCTCTGGCATTCTATATGGTCCCCCAAGTACTGCCAGAAGTGATTTTTAGGTGCAGAGCCAAGAGTAACTACTGATTATCACCAGGAGTGACCCCAAAACAAAAATAAACAAGAATGGTCAGGGGAAGGTAGTGGGGATATAGTTCAGTAGCAGAATACTTGTCTTACATATTTGAAGCCTTGGGTTCAATTTTCAAAAGTGCAAAATAAAATTAAATACAAAATTTGGGTCAGGACTAGAGCATAATACTTCTAAAAACAATTTTTAATTGAATTACCTTGAGAGACACAGCTACAAAGTTGTAGATGGCTGAGTTTCACTCATACAATGCTCCAACACCCATCCTAGTGAACACTTCCGGTCACCAGTGTCTCCAGTTTTCTTTCTCCTTTCTGTCCACCCACCCTCCAACCTGCTTCTATAGTTTCTATAGTAGACACTATTCTCTCTCTCTTTCTCTCTCTCTCTCTCTCTCTCTTTCTCCCCCCTTTGGTTTACAATACTTTTACTGAAAGGGTACCATACATATCCCTTTATCTCTTTCAGCGTGTAGTTCTTGTCCATTTCCAAATATCTTTTTCATAGTGGTCCCTTCTCTGCCCTAATTGAACCTCCCTCCTCTTTGTGGCAAGCTTCCTACCATGGACCAGTCCTCTTAGCCCTTGTTTCTTTTGTCCTTGGGCATCATTCTCACGCTATGTGGTATTTTATTTTTTTATCCTGCAAATGAGTGCAACCATTCCATGTCTGTCACTCTTTTCTGACTCATTCACTCCTCATCATGATGCTCTCCATGTCTATCTAGCACATGCCTTTTATGTATAAGGCCCCTGTTTGATCCCCAGCATGCATAATCCCAGCACTGCCCAGATCCCACAATGCCAGACCCCAGCATTGAACCAGGCTTCAGCATCAGGTGTGTATGCTAAATCAAGTCTCCCCAGAAGTTGCCCCAGGATCACTGAGCATTGCACCACAGGCCAGAAACAATTTTTTAGAATGTGGTCAGGGGACAATGGAAATCACCTGAGAGAAGCAGTGCATGAGACCACATGGCAGCAGATTTGGGGGACAAGTATTCAGGTAATCCCTGACCTCACCTCCCAACACCCTTTCTACCTCTGAAGCCATCCACCCGCCTGCCTCCCTTGACATGCCGAGACTCACTTCTAACCGGAAAAGGCACAGAGGCTCCTGATAACATCCTCACACCTCCCATGTAATATCCTCTGGTCCAGACGGGGTGGGCCCATGCCAGGGCAGCAGTCAGCAGGAAATTCCCCAGGAGCAGCGAGGGATGGATGTCCGAGCGGCTAGCGATAGGATCTCAGTAGCAAGTCTCCGAGCAGGTCCTGCAGGAGAGGCTTTTCTGTTTGTTTTCCTCAGACTTGTAAAGAGAGAATTTAATTAAGAGCTTGATTGCTTTGTCCAGGGAATAGAAATCTGAGGGGACAGTACTGCTGAGGTGCTGGCCCTGGAGGGAGGATCAGCCTCTAACTCAGCTCAACCTGTGATGGGCGGGTGTTGCAGAGAAATGCAGCTTGCAGGGATGTTCTGTCTGACCCCGAGACAAGAATCATCCCCTATGGGAACTCGGAAAGTCTTAGATTCTTGCTCCAATTTTTTTTTAAAGCTCTCAATATATTTTGTGGGGAATGGATTTCTTTTTCTGTCTTTTTGGGTCACATCTGGTGGCGCTCAGGGGTTTCTCCTGACTCTGCACTCAGAAATTGCTCTTGGTAGGCTCAGGGGACTATATGGGATGCCCCTGGTCAGCTGCACGCAAGGCAAACACCCTACTGCTGCGATATCACTTCAGCCCTTGGGGAATGGATTTTAATGTCTCAAAATCTTTTCACTCATAAGGTGCCATTTGAGGGGGAGATGCTGGGCCATACCAGACAATGCTCTAGCTTAATCCTGGCTCTTTGCTCAGAAATCACTCCTGGCATTGTTGGAGGTAGGGTGGGGTACATTCATGGTGCCAGGATTGAATAGGGCCCATTTACCTGCAAGGTAAGTGCCCCTGCTAAATATTTTTTAAATTTTCACTTTATTATTATTATTATTATAGCTTAGGTAACATGTTTACATCAGTGTTAATGCTTATAGTTTTGATGTACACCATTACTGCATATGGTAAACATTTAAAGATGTCTAAATCATGGGCTAGCGGGTAAGGTGTTCTTGAATGAAGCTGACATGGGTTTGATTCTCAGTACTGCATATCATATGGTCCCCTGAGTCCCACCAGGACTGATCTCTGAGCTCAGAGCTAGGAATAAGCTCTGAGCACTGCTGGGTGTGGCCCCACAACAATAAACAAATGATTTAAACTAGGTCAAGAAAATTCACAAAGTTTGATATTTCCACTTGGCCCAGTTATCTCCCAGCTATTGGCTTCCCTTAGCCTGCTGGAGTGTTGCAAAGAGCCAGTGAGTCTGAATTCAAATTCTGGTGTTTTACCTCCCTGAGTCTTCATCTATAAAATGGGGACAGTTCCAACAATGCATCCACAGGAGCTACCTCTGAAATTAGAATAATATTTATTTTGCAGAATGGAGGACGAAAGGGAGAAAAAGGAGAATGCACCTGGAAAATAAAAGGGAGACAATACTTTTCAAAGAAATATTGATTTAGGCCTGGGAGAAAATTCTAGCTCTACTGGCTATTTCTTTTTTGTTTTGTTTTGTTTTGCCACAACCAGTGATGTTCAGGGGTTACTCCTGGCTCTGTGCTTAGGAATCATTCCTGGAGCACTTGGGGGAATATATTCCCCACCAGGAAATCAGACCTGGGATGGATGCTGGCAAGGCAAATGTCTTACCTGCTGTGTTATTTCTCTGCTCTGGCTGACTATCCTTTGAGTCATGACTTCTAACGGCAGAAGAGAGAGGTTAGTGCCTCCTGCACTATGTTGTGGTAAGAATTAAGTGAAACAATGGGCTGGAGCAATAGCACAGCAGTAGGGTGGTAGGTAGGGCGGTAGCACACAGCTGACCCAGGACTGAAGACCTGGGTTTGATCCCTGGCATCCCATATGACCCTTGAGTCTGCTGGGAATGATTTCTTTTTGTTTGTTTGGTTGGCTTTTGGGCCACACCCGATGACACTCAGGGGTTACTCCTGGCTATGTGCTCAGAAATAGCTCCTGGCTCGGGGCACCAGATGGGACTTTGGGGGATCGAACGGAGGTCCATCGTAGGTCAACCATGTGCGAGGCCAATGCCCTACTGCTGCACTACCACTCTGGCCCCATGAGAACGATATCTGAGTGCAGAGTCTAGAGTAACCCCTGAGCAGCACTGGGTGTGGCCCAAAAATCAAAATAAATAAATAGATAAAATAATTAAGCGAGGGGCCAGTGAGGTGGCACCAGAGGTATGGTGTCTGCCTTGCAAGCGCTAGCCAAGGAATGACCACGGTTCGATTCCCCCAGCGTCCCATATGGTCCCCCCAAGCCAGGGGCAATTTCTGAGTGCTTAGCCAGGAGTAACCCCTGAGCATCAAACGGGTGTGGCCCCCCCAAAAAAACAAAAAAAATAAAATAAAATAATTAAGTGAAACATGGAAATCCCTGCCAACAACCTACAATAGCTCATTTGCAAAATGTTTGTTGAGTTTGCTCAGTTTGAACCCCCTTGTTTCCACCATCACCACAAGACACAAGGAGGAATGGAGTTCTGATGGAAGAATTATGTGTAGTTCGGCATGATTGCTTATTTCTCTTCTCAGTTCTGGGCCACAAATGTAGTCATTTGTATAGATCAACACATTTCCCTCAACTTCTGGCAGGACTGGCAGAGACAGGGGTTACTCCTGGCTTAGGAGTAACTCAGGAATTACTTCTGGTGGGCACATGGGACCATATGGGATGCTGGAGATGGAACCTGGGTTGGCAGCATGCAAGGAAAGCACCCAACCCACTCACTGCACTATCTCTCTGGCCTCCTCACACTCTTGCATAATGATTATATTACTCCTACTGGAACTCACCAACTTTAAAGGCAGAATTTAAACCTAAAAAGTGGCTTGCAGGATTTGGATTTGACTTGTAAGTGTAAGGCATTGGGAAAGGGGAAGGGGAAGGGAAGGAAGAGTGAGAAAATGAGAGTAAAGGAGGGAAAGTAGGAAGAATGGAAGGAAGGAAAGTAGGAAGGAAGGAAGGAAGGAGAGGAGGGAGGGAGGGAGGAAGGGAAGGAAAGAGGGAGGAAGTAAGAGGGAGGAAAGAAAAGGTAAAGACAAGACTTGGGGGGGGAAAGATTTATCTCTGGAAAAACAAGACTTTGACTATTCCTGGGATTCCAGGACATTTTCCAGCATCAAAACATTTAAGAGTTTGAGGCCGGAGAGATAGTATGGAGGTAAGGTGTTTGTCTTGCATTCAGAAGGTCAGTGGTTCGAATCTTGGCATCCCACATGGTCCCCTGAGCCTGCCAGGAGCGATCTCTGAGCATAGAGCCAGGAGTAACTCCTGAGCACTGCTGGGTATGATCCCCCAAAACCCCCCCAAAAAAAACAAAACAAAAAAACATTTAAGATTTCAGGAGCCGGAGTGATAGCATAGCAGACGTGTCTGCCTTGCACATGTCTAATAGTGGACTTTGATTTCCCCTGAGCCTGGCAGGAGCAATTTCTGAGCACAGAGCTGGAATAACCCCTGAGCACTATACCGGGTGGAACCCAAAAACGGAAAAAAAAAAAGTTTGAGATTTCAAAGTATTCTTTTTTCGTGTGAGGGGGCACACATTATGATGCCCAGGGATTATTCTTGGTTCTGCGTTAAGGGATCACTCCTAGTAATACTCAGAGGTCAGGGGCCACAGGGGGTACCAGGAATCAAGGCAAACACCCTACCTGATGCACTATCTTTCAGATCCTATGGAGAAATTTTAAGATTCCTAATATCTAGTATGGGCTTTATGGGCTTATATGTAGGGAAATGGGGCCTCCCCACCCTTGCCATTCACTCTGGGAGAAGAGTATACTGGTCCAGTCTTTTTTGGAGGGTAATTTTGTTTGCTTAGTTTTGGTTTTGGGCCATACCTGCAATGCTAAGGGGTTAGAGGTTAGTTACTTTTTTTTGGGGGGGGGGTCACACCCAGCAGTACTCAGAGGTTACTCTTGGCTCTGAGCTCAGAAATCTCACTTGGCATGCTCAGGGGACCATATGGGATGCCAGGATTTGAACCACCATCTGTCCTGGATTGGTTGCATGCAAGGCAAATGCCTTACTGCTGTTCTAGCTCTCTGGCCTTGGTTAGTTACTTCTGATTCTGCTCTGGAGGGTTTGGAAGACCATATGAAATGTTGGGGATCAAAACCAGGTTGGCCATGTGCAAGGAAAATACTCTGTTCTTTGGGGGCCGGGCGGTGGTGCTGGAGGTAAGGTGCCTGCGCTAACCTAGGACGGACCTCGGTTCGATCCCCCGGTTCCCCATATGGTCCCCCGTGCCTGCCAGGAGTGACTTCTGAGCGAATAGCCAGGAGTAACCCCTGAGCGTCACTGGGTGTGGCCCAAAAGCCAAAAAAAAGAAAAAGAAAAAAAAGAAAAGAAAAGAAAATACACCACCACCACCACCACCCAC